>WOFM01000325.1:4017036-4296467 GCA_011428145.1 Ericerus pela
AATTTAATAAAATGTCACGATTTGATGCTAAAAAAGTATTCGATGGAAGGAATTATGATGCCTGGAGGACCACGATGGTCTCAACACTCTATGCAGAGGGATTGTATCCAATTATGCATGATGTTGAGACCGAAGTGCTATTTCCGGGACTTGAATTAAATAATTTTTTAAACCCTGATCCTGACAATGCTAGTCCAGCTAATCGAATGGCATATTTTCGTAACTAAGAAAAGTGAAAAGCTCTAATCTATCAGGGACTCAATCACAAATTAATTGAAAGAGTCAAAGACTTAAAAACAAAAAATCAAATATTAAAAGTTTTAGATGAAAGATATAAGAGCTGCACGCAAGTGACATTCATTAACGCGAAGCAGGCTTTTCAAAGATAAAAATTTAATAGTGAAGGTAACATGAGGAGCTATTTAGATGTTTTCTCGAGATCGGCTCAAAAAATAAGGGACTGTGGTAAACCTTTGGACAAACAGGAAGAAATAGAGAAACTTCTAATATCATTAAACATGGACTATGACATGACAAGGCTGGAGTTTAATACATTAAGTCAGGATCAAAAAACAATTGAAACACTCCATGCCATGTTAATCGAAAGGTCAGATAGGTTGTATGACGAGAAAAAGTAAATAATAATAAATAATAATAAATAATAATAAATAATAATAAATAATAATAAATAATAATAAATAATAATTGTGGAATACCTTGTTGTGAGAGATATTCTCACCAGAAGGAAATTCAACAGAATTTAAGCGTGTTCAGCCACTTCGTACATAAATAAGGGTAAGCCAAAACCAAGGCGAACACTGGTGATTTTAGAGCCGGTTCGGGTGGTTTATATACGGCTTATTTGCACACACACAAATACACGTACGTAAGATAATACGTACGTTGGTGAGGGTGGCCAGGTCGCATCATCCCCTATCATGATAAGAGATGGCTGGCTGGTTCGTGTACGGATCGTGACATTGTTTTGTGATGTCACAATTTGGTACTTGTATATTACCTGCATGTACTTGCAGGTAATTTTGATCAAACGTATTTAGTGTGGTTTAACGTCACGAGGACGATTATTTGCCTGCCCTTTGGGGCGACGACTGTCATTGAGGGGTCCAAGCCCCTTTACCTCATACCAGTGAGTCCCCACAGCTACTCCCCCACAGTTTTTGCGCTGAAAAAATGATCAAATTGCGCAGGCCTGGGGGGACTTGCAGGTTTATGAGCGCCTCTTCTGGTCTGCCTCCCACTTGGCTAGTGCACTTCCAACTGCAGCGCCAACACACTCGTATGATTGTCACCTTGTGTTGGCACGTGCCTGGTATTGGGCGCGACTGCCTTCTTCCCTACGCTTAGGTGGACAATTTTTTGTATAGGCGTATGGGTGGTGGCGGGAGTGAGGGGGCAGCGGTCGCTTGAAGAGTGGCTTTCTCAGCATCGGGGAGTTTGACGTTTCTGATGCTAAGGCGGCCATCTTCGCCTTTTTGTTTGCTGCCAGCTTGGCCGTGAAGAGGAACTTCATTGGCTCCCTGGTCTCTACGGGTTTTGGCTCCAATCTCCAGGATTCCGGAATCGGGGTTGATTTCAGCAGTGACTGGGGAGGAGAGACTATCAGGGGAAAGTGGAGTTGTCATCTCTGCTAGGACTTTGTCTACAGGAGGAGCTGTGTCCATAAGCAGCTCCTCCTCTATCTGGTCCAGCTCCGTCTTCAGCTGAGTTTGTAAAGACTCAGCAGTTTTCTGGGCAAATTGGGAGGTGGCGGACTTTAGGATGGTATCGGTTGGCAGTGACATTAGAATGGGTTATTTGAGGAAAAAAGGAACCAAAAATATTTCAGAAAACACGTCCAAGATCTCTGGGAATTCTGAAGTGGGTGATTTTACTTCAGTTTTCGATTTACCATTACAGTTATGTTTCATTATTTTTGAATCTTCTTATCAGCGTGTAGAGGGGATAGCGCTTAAAATTCTCAACCGTATGCAAGTTTTCCGGTTAAGTTCTGATCGGTTTAAGCAAAGTTATGCCTGAAATAAACTCATAGAATATATTTTTCGAATCTTTATTACAAAGGAATCTCCTCTTGTGACGTCACAACGTTGAGATTATCTTTGAGTTTAACGGTAAACGCACGTTGCGATGTTTATTTCCGTATCACACGTGGATTTCTTTATTCCTGTCATTTTCTTTTTGTTGGCATTCCTTGTTTGCTTATCTCCGGAGTTTCTTTTGTCTCTCGGAGTTCTGATTTTTGTCGCATATATTTTAGCGGGTTTAAACTCACATAGCGGATATTACTTTTTTGGGAGTAAATTTTATTTTCTTCGCATTAACCTCTCAGACATGCGAGAAGGGTGGGAATTTTTACGTTTTTTACTGCCAGGGGGCCTGCCTCTTTTTCGTGGACATAAGGGGGCCTCAGGATCGAATGTTTTAGTGGTAACATTGTCTGAAAATCTTACCGACATTTTTAATGTTTTCTGTTGTGAATTGTTTGTTTCACTTTTTTCGACATATTCTTCCGTATTTGTTTGGGAATCTGTCTGGATATTTTCTACGTTCTCCTTCTGCAACCTTTTTATTCTTTTATCGTCACTTACCATGTATGTAGGCTTCAATCTGTCGATTGAAATTGTTCGAGGTTTGCCTGCAATGAGTATCACAAAGTTTTTCTCATCTTGTGATACTACTTTGTAAGGACTGACGTATGGTTTCTTCAGCGCAGATATCATTTTTTCGTCTCTAACAAATACGTGTGAATTATTGGCCAAGTGTTTTGAGACGTAAATCTTGGGCTGGCCATGGCAAGCTGCCTGTTTTAGGAAATTGTTGGCATCATTTCTTATGTTTTGTACCATGATTTTGGGGCTAACTTCAGTCCCCTGGGAGGCGTAGCTCTTTGCCAAACGCTAGTTGCGCTGCAGAGTGACCTGTATCAATTTGTAGGGCAGATCGAAGGCCTAAGAGGATGGTAGGGAGTACTTCTACCCATCTCTTTGTATTATGTGACATGATAGAGGCTTTGAGGGCTCTATGCCATCTCTCGGTTTTGCCGTTGGCTTGAGGATGGTAAGCTGTGGTATGACTGTGTTGAACACCAAGCTTATTAGACAGCTCTTTAAAGAGCGAGCTCTCAAATTGGCAACCTTGATATGTAATTATGACTTCTGGTACGCCATACCTTGCAATCCAGGTATCGTATAACCTTGCAGCTACTGTAGGAGCTGACATCTCATGTAGAGGGATTGCTTCTGGCCATCGTGTTGCCCTGTCTATTATCGTCAACAGGTATCTATGTCCTTGAGATGGTGGCAATGGGCCTACCAAGTCCATATGTACAGTTTTAAACCGCTCCATTTGTTTGAAGGATTTGAGGGGCGAGCAAGTGTGTCTTCCTACTTTGGATTCTTGACAGTTCAGGCAACTGCGAGCCCATTTGATGCAGTCAGACTTCATTCGTGGCCATACAAACCTTGCCAAAATCATATTAGCACTACATTTTGGCCCAGCATGTGACAGATTATGTACACTGTTGAAAGCCAACCTGCGATATTTTACTGGTAGAAATGGCCTATTCTTACCTGTACTGATGTCGCATGTTAATAAAACATCAGTACCGGGAATTTTTTGCTGTCTCAATTTGAGAGTAGTATCATCGTTTGATAACAACTCTTGCAATTCTGCATCCTTAAGCTGTGCTTTAGCTATTTCAGCATAAAGTAATTGGACAGGAGCCGAGATAGCTTCGATTCTACTTAAGGCATTAGCTGGAGTGTTAAGTTCTCCACTTATATACTGAATGTTGGTAGTCAATTGTCCAATATAGTCTAATTGTCACACTCTTCTCGGCGATGCCAGTTCTGCTTTTTGTGTGAAGGCATATGTTAGGGGTTTATGGTCAGTATACACAGAAAAACATCTACCCTCTAATTGGTGCCTGAAATGCTTCAACACAGCAAAAATTCCGAGCAATTCCCTATCGTATATGCTATAGTTCTTTTCTGTTTTTGAGAGCTTCCTCGAGAAGAAAGCTAGCGGTAACTTCTTGTTGTCTTTATCCAATTGGTAAAGGGTTGCACCAATAGCAAAATCAGATGCATCGATACTCACGCATAATGGCAGACTTTCGTCTGGATGAGCCAATAGAGTTGCATTTGCCAGTGTATCTTTGATTTTCTCAAAGGCCTGTTCGGCTTCTTCATTATATTCAAGTGGAGTCTTATCTTTCTTTTTACTTGTCTCAATTAGTGCAAACAGCTTACTTTGTTCGGCTGCTGCATTCTTCATGCAATGTTTATAGAAGTTCACCATCCCAAGAAATGCCTGAGTTCAGCGACATTTGAGGGTTTTGGGAAGTTCAATATTGGCTCTACTTTGGTCTTCAAGGGGGAAATGCCTTCGGTCAAGACTTTGTAGCTGAGGAAGTCAATTTCAGTCTGTGCATATAAGCTTTTACCTACGTTGATAGTAAGTCCGGCAGTGTGTATACGCTGTATGATGGCTCTTACATTCTCCTCGTGCTGTTGCTCACCACCTTCAGAGCAAATGCAGATATCATCCAAGTATGCATATGCAAACGGCAATTCCCTAAACAGTCCATTGATAAATCTCTGGAAAGTTTGTGCTGAGCTGCGAAGTCCAAACGGCATTCGAAGGTATTTGAATAGTCCAAAGCGGGTTATAACCACTGTCTTTGGTACGTCCTGGTCAGCCATAGGAATTTGGTGGAATGCCCAGTTGATGTCAATTTTGGTGAACATAATTTTACCCTTCATGTTCGCGTTGAAGTCCATTATATTGGGGACTGGGTAACGATCAGGAACTGTTATGGCATTTAAGGCCCTGTAGTCTCCAACAATTCGCCACTCTCCACTTGCTTTTTTGGTCATGTGGATAGGGGAGCTCCATGAGCTTTTTGAGGGGCGACATACGCCCTCCTCAATGATGTGATGAAAGTACTCCCATGCCGCTTTGAGTTTGTCAGGCAGTAACCTTCATGCTCTAGCATGGCAAGGCTGTCCTTTGGTTTCTATGTAATGAACTGTATCGTGTTTGTATGTAGGATGCCTGCAAATTGATGGTTGAGTGACTTCAGGATAGTCAGACAGGATCTGTAAGAGTTGTCTGTCGACTTTTGTACAGCTTGATATATTTGTGTCCAGTCTGTAAGCATGCGTTTTGCCATCCACACAATTTTTAGTTTCACTATTGATCAGTTTGCCATTTTTGAGGTCAATGATCAGGCCATAATGTGCAAGAAAATCTGCACCCAGGATCGGGTTTGGAACATCAGCAACCGTGAAGGACCACGTCATATTTTCCTTAAGTCCGATGTCAACTTTGCTTGTCTCAAGTCTGTAAGCTGGAAGGTTTTGACCATTCACAGTACGGAGATAGTATTTCGGAGGAAGTACTTTTTGGTTTTTATTGACTGGCAATATACTCAAGTCTGCACCTGAGTCTATCAAGTACCATCTCCTATTTGTCCTGTCCTTTATGAACAGGCGGCATGAGTGTTTTTCTTAGGGGTCTTCGGCCGCATAGATGGCCCCTTGTTCTAGTTTGACGATTCCTTGTTGTAGGATTTACCCCACCATTTGCACCTGTTGTTGCATTTGGTGGCTTCTGCACCAAACCAGTTGTGAAGAAAGCAACTTTTATCATCCCAATTTCGAGACTGGTTTTTGGGAGATGATATTCTTGGGGGAGTTTAACTCTGACCCCTGTTACTGGAACTCGATCTTCAGTCTCTAGACCGGGACTGTTGTCTTCTGCTATTGCCACTGTTGTTGTTGCTTCTTGATTTGGATCGTTGTTGCCAGCTACTATTGGGTTTCATCGAGTTTTGGCTTTTGTTCCATTTTACTTCAACGGTCAACTGACCTATTTGGCCTCGAAGTTGAGCAAGTTCTCCAGTCTCTGCAGACACTGCACTGACCACGGGCTTTGACCTGGTGTATTCGAGTGCATTATCTACAGATTTTGCAAGGAAGTCCAAGTCCGCGGATGTGTTTATCACGGTCAAACCTACGGCAGCTAGGCATTGCACAACACTTTGGGGAAGTTGTTTGCAAAATTGATTACCTATGACAGAAGGGGCTACTATGTTATCTGCCTTCTGCCTCAATTTTGCCATGAAAATTGAGGGTTTGTTATCCCCTATCTTCATACCACCCATCACATCATCAATTATTTCGTTCTTTGTTTTTCCAAATACATTTTTGATCTTCTTAACGAACCAGGCATATTTATCATCTTCTGTCGAAGGGCATTCCATGATGTCTGGAATGTGGCGGATTATCTGTTGGGGCATGCCTCCACAGATGTGTAGATACCGCTGGTTCAGAGATATGTTCTTGGTCTTGAACCTGCCTTCTAATAGAGTCAACCATAAGTCCACCTCATTGGGCAGAAATTCCGGGATCTCTATCCTCCATCTGTAGAAGTTGGGGTTGTGCCCTGGCTGCAATTGCAAAAGTTGCATAATCTGCGCCAAGACTTCGGGTGTCAGCTGTGGCTGACTACTTCCTCCCTGCGATGGTTGTGGGTTTTTGGCTGGTGGTGGGATCATTGCTATGTCTTTCTGATGACAAGCGTATTCCACAGAACCACTTCCTTCTTTGCTGTCAAAAACACTGGCTCCTGTGTTTATAGGACAGGTGTTTTTGGGTCAGAACTTTGGCTTAAAGTTTGACCACTTCTCAACGTTTTAACTGCTAGTTGTTCTTTATTTATTGCAGTTCCTAGTTGTGCTAATCCTGGTTGTTGAGGGCCTTCTTCCAGATTTGCTAAATTTGTAGAGTGTCGAGTCAAAGTTGGGGGGGTTGGGGGATGAGTCCAACCTTCTTCCTCCAGGTCTACTGTCTTGTTTCTCCTTGTTTGTATATTTTAAGGAGAAGGGTATGAATTCCCACTTCAGCAGACTCTACTTCAACAACCTAAAAGGTGTCTTAGTCTGCATAAAAAAGTTTTTATTTGCCAAGCAAGCGAGTTTCTTGCCAGCGCACCGCACCGAATTTTTGTAATAGCACAACACGCCTCAAGACACCTCACGATATAGCCAAAATCACATCGGGGTCACCACTGTGGAATACCTTGTTGTGAGAGATATTCTCACCAGAAGGAAATTCAACAGAATTTAAGCGTGTTCAACCACTTCGTACATAAGTACGGGTAAACCAAAACCAAGGCAAACACTGGCGATTTTAGAGCCGGTTCGGGTGGTTTGTATACGGCTTATTTGCACGGACACAAACACACGTACATAAGATAATACGTACGTTGGTGAGGGTGGCTAGGTCACATCATCCCCTATCATGATAAGAGATGGCTGGCCGGTTCGTGTACACATTGTGACATTGTTTTGTGATGTCACTATTCGGTACTCGTATATTACCTGCATGTACTTGCAGGTAATTACGATCGAACATATTTAGTGTGGTTTAACGTCACAAGGACGATTATTTGCCTGCCCTTTGGGGTGACGACTGTTGTCAAGGGGTCTGAGCCCCTTTACCTCATACCAGTGAGTCCCCACAATAATAAATAATAATAAATAATAATAATAATAATAATAATAATAATAAAAATAATAATAAAAATAAAAATAATAATAATAATAATAATAATAATAATAATAATAAATCAACAAAAATAATAATGAACCTCAAAAATTGTTTATTACGTTAACTTTTTTTGAAACATTCAGTCATTCACATCTACATTGATTATGCAATTAAGAGTCGAGTTTTTGCTCAATCGTGGAAACTTTTTTCTTACTAATTTATTAATTAACATAATTAATTAGAAGAGGACGGATCAGGCGGCAGAATCACAGATATTTTCACAATCATATTCTATAAAATTACAAAAAAAAAAAGACATAAAAACAATGAGTAGAAAAGAAAAAAAAAACCTAAGAGAAAAACAATCAGTCTACAATATCTTATAATTATTATACAGAAATGTTGGATTGAAAAGTTTCAGTATAAGTTCAGAAATCAAACTTATTTTATAAAAAAAAAATATATATATATATCATAATAAATAAAAAACAAAAAAAATCAAAATCAAATAATTTATGTATTGAAAACACCGTGAAAAATGATAAAGAAAAATATTGCCATTCAATAAAAATATAATAACGTATCTCAATGAGATAATACAACAAGCAATAATGTAACAATAAAAAAATGGTAATAGTGTAATATTTTTGGTGCATGGGCTCTAATAATATTCGGAAATAAAATGTAGAAAAAAAAAAAAAAAAACATAAAAAATGAGACAAAAAAATTACATTTAAACTAAGTGTTTCTGACTTAATATCAATTTCTTCAGATCTTTGATGTGAATAAGCTGAAAGTAGAAAAATGATTACAATGTCTCGCATTTAATATGCTGAGACAATATGAACAAAATATTGAACAAGACTGAGAAAAATTTAAAACAAATTTTGAACGTTATTCTTGATGAACAAATCAAACTCAGCCAATTTCAAAAACAAAAAAGTTATTCTATAGTTCACATAAAAACATGTTATGTTAGTTTACACAAAATACTTAAGCTAATGAGTAATAAACTGACAGAGGAAAATAAATAATAAATATTTGATGCAGAGCCAACGTCTAATATTTGCACAAAAAAATCTGTATGCAACCATGGATTAGATCCGTCGTCAAAATACATTGGACATTGGTCTCCTAAAATCACACAGGAAAAATATATCAGCTGATTACATTTTCTCTACCACTTGACAATACTTTTCCCAAAGTTAATGATCTTATTTTAAAAACATCTTACACAAAAATGTGACTGTCATCTATTTGGAACAATTAAAAGTTTAACATTATCTATAATTAAAATGAAAACTTACAAAATAAATCATTACTTACTTTCTCTTTCATATTCGAACAATTCAAGTGCTACTGCAGCTCCTTCAGAAACATTATAACTCGTAATGTCCTGATTTAAATCACAAAAAGGTCCAATAGACTGCGACATCATTAATCGATTGAGGTCAGATCGCTGATACACCTAATTATTTAAGAATAAAATCAAAATTATCTCGGACAACATCCGTTAAGTTAAACGAGTATGGAGTTACATAAAAAAATGAGCTATTACTGCCATCACTCATCCTGAAATTATCCAAATTAAAAAGAACAGCATACGCATAAGAAAACATGAATATTAAAAATTAGACCTTCAAAGTTTAATTCCTAAATCTTGTTGAATAAGAGAATTACAGTTCACTGGAAAATTGGATAATTTGTCATTTTTTAATCAAGCTAAAAAATTTTAATTAAATTACTTCGAAAACAATAAATAATTAAATGAGATCTTTAGAATTTTGACCCTTTTCAGAATTTAGCATACACAATAGAGGTAATGGCTCTTTTATACAATAAATATATAATTATATCTAATATATGAAATCCTCTGCAGGGCCAATTTTAGGATTTTTTCTTGGAGGGGACTGAATCACATTTTATAATACTTATGAATTTTTCTGGGAGAGATTAATAATTTTTTACATACTTCACAAATGTAAGATTGGTAAAACCGAATAATTGTGTTTTAAACTGACATTTTTTTGGCCCTGGGGGGATTATACCCCAAATTCCTCCCTCAAAACCGGCCTTGATCCCCAGGTCTAAACCTCCCTGACCGCCGTTTCAACCTACTTTCCGGGGTGCAAGAAGGTTGAAATTTGGCATGAGGATACCAAACTATTAACTCCAGACAGGTTTTTTTTTTTATCCCGAAAAAAATAAATAGGTCCAAGATATGGGCCAAAAGCGATTTTTGTCTTGGAGGAAAAAGTGTGCCTAGAAGGGTACTTTTTTGATACATTTTTCTTCTCATCAAGAGGAAATACGCATAACAGTTTTCGATTGTATCGGTGATTTCTACATATCAGCCAAATATTGAAAAAATTAGGACGTATGTATTCAATCACATCTTCCACTATATTATCCATTCTCACTATCGAAATGAATTTAAACCTACGTACCATTCTTGGTTATAAAGTAACTTTTGTACCGCTTTAGCTTATTACGAATATTACGACTGTGAACGAAGCCACAGGTGAAAAGCTATAGTATACAAATTAATATATTATGTTACTGGCAAAGTGTAAGATCCTGCATTTCATGAAATGTTTAAATTGATTCTTATTTTGAAGGCAATTCATAAGATGCCTAAAAATTTTCAGAAATTTTGTAAAATGCTTAATGCAAGTTAGGTAAAGTGTGAATTGAAACTATTTTTTTGTCTAAACTGGCACAAATTACAGATATTGGGCTCCTGGATCTTGGTCTTTTCTTGGGATTTTAAATGAGAAACAGCAAAATTTTCTCATTTTTTTCATCCTGAAAAATCAAGCAGACTCTTCAAAGAGGTGTTCCAAACTTTTTTTTCAATGATGAAATTTTTTAAGAATAAAAACATATTGGCAATAATGGGCAGAATCCGAAAAAAAATGATTCGAATTACGAATCTTTTATAGCAAAGTAATTCGAATCATGAATCACGAATAATTTTAGTCCTAAGATAAAAAATGATTTGCACGAATCACTTATCCACGAATCACCAATCCTCAAAGTCTCAAACGCTAAATAATTCTGTTTGACTTTGATACTACAGGAAAAAAGTTCTGAACGTTCGAGTATTTTTTGATGAAAAACTGTTTTATTAGCGAAAAAGAAAAGTAAAATTTCTCTGAAATGGCTATTTAATTTTACGAGGATGAAATCAGGGATTGAGAAATGGAAAAGGAAACCAAACCTTTTGGAAACATAAACCATATTTTTTTGAGCTGGAAACCGAAATAAATGGAAACACCAAAATTCTAAAATGAAAAACAAATCGGAAACAATTAACCAATTAGCTTCAAGACCAATAACGGAAATTTAATGGAAACCGAATGATGAATCGTATCTATTTCTGTTTCTCACCTAATTAATTTTTGATCTGGGAGAAATTAAAAAAAAAATATCTATAATTTCTGAGAAACGTCAAAAAAACATCGATATATCGTTACTTAAACAAGATTTTGAAAATTCTGTCAGGAAAACATTTTTTTTAAATGAAAATGGAAACAGAACCTATGGAAACTAAATGAAAAATTTTGGTAAAATCAGGAAATGTAATGAAAACAGAAACCAAAATGATGGAAATAGAAACAAAAAATAACGAACATTATGGTAAATTTTACAAACTAAATGAAAAACATAGAGTTTCTCAATCTCTGGATGAAATTCATGAAATTTTTTTTTTAACAATTACCAAATTTCCAGGAATTTCCAGACTAAAGGAATGGGATTTGTGATTCCTTTCCAATAATTACCAAATTTCCGGGAATTTCCTCTATTTGGAAACAAATGATTCAAATCACGAAGTCTCTGATTCCTAATGTGATTTGAATCAAAAATCACAAATCACATTTCTTTTTCAAACGTGATTCGAATCACGAATCCTTTTCAGCCCCCAAAAAGGATTCGAATTTCATTTTTTTCACAAATCCTACCAACTCTTGATATCGGTAACTTGGTTTTAAAAATAATAACTTACTGTGAACATTTGACTGGTAAGATAATTGAATTCCCAATTTATTTTTCTCAGACAACCATATTCCTACCACAAGAGGTTTCCCAAAACAGTATGATTTTCTAAACAATATCTCTATTATAACTTTTGTCCTTCAACTGGCTCAGTGAATGACTTGGTGAGATGGTTTTTTCTTTAATAACTTACAACTAGGGAAAGTTTTTTTAAACAAAAACATATTTTTCCTTTTGATTCCTAAAGGGAATATCGGTGTTGGTTTTGCAATTTATAAAATTATGAGTGAAATGAGTCTTAAATATTAGAGCATTTTTTCCATATTTTGGGGTAAAATGCATATTTACCCATGTTTTGGACATTTTTGATGCATATTAGCGTATATTTTTCCAATTTTCCCATTTTTACAGCATATTTTTCAAAATGGTTATCATTAAAAAATCAGAAAAATTCCAGATTGTGTCACTTAAAAATAAAAACAAAAAATTTTATTTGTTTTTATTATTTGTCCAGCAAAATTTGATATTGAAAAAAATTTTTGGAATATTTAAGCATATTTTTGATTTTTTGGGGGAATGTTTTTTCATATTTTCACAATTTTAAGCGCATATTTTACTGTTTTTAGAGCATGAAGTAACTTTCATAACTTATCAAAGACTTGAAAAGAGATAAATATACATCAGTCTTTAAAATCTTTACAGGTCAGCCAATTTTGATGTGAACAAAAATACATCCCATGTGACCCATGGAGGTTTTATATACATCATTACGATGAACGTACAAGCCGTTATTTCATTTGTTAAAATTATTTCCCGATATTATTTTGACAAGTATTCCCATATATTTGATGCGCATGTGCCACTACCCAAACATGGATACAAAAAAAATGTTTGTTGCTTCTTCCGAAACAATGAATTATACAGTTTTACCTATAGGTTGTGCCAGAAAAAAACCAAGTCTGAATGCCAGAGCGGCACTTCAGGGCTTGTATATACATAATCATATACATATACGTATGATCCCCATAGAACAGATGACGTCAGTGGTCCCTGTTTCGGCTGACCTGTAAAGATTTTAAATACTCTGAATGTACATGTTAATTTATGGTGTCATACGTATGATTTCTTATCATTTCATACTCTGTCTCTGTTTAACTGTTGCCAGGCTACATATAAAATGACTAGGTATTTCATGAAGCTAATCATTTCATGAAATGTCTGAATTACACACTATATGTAACATAAGTATATATATCAGTCAAAATGCCTATTTTCAGAACATCAAAACGAACCCAGCATCTATAATTTGAGAGCGCATCAAGTTCATCGTACGTTATCAAATATGATCTCAGATTTTCTTTCCAGTATCCAATACACTTCATTTTATAGTCCGGATCACCTATAAAATTTCGAACAAAATATTAATTAAAATATAATGAACTAAAAACAAAGATGTATTTGACAATCAGCTACTATAATACTTACTGTATATATCGACAGGTCGGCCGAGATGATCAACAGACAAACAATAATTTTCATCGATCCAAATTTCTTTTTGCTCCGTATCGCATACCGAAAAATCGGAAATATTTTCTTTGCAGTAAATATTAGGGCGAGGTGACTGGGTAACACCACCCAAAATTCGAGTCACAAATTTACTTTCACCACGCTGAATGAATCTATATTTACCAGCGACTGGACAACGAATCGGTACCGGATTTTTGGCTATTCCAAAAAACAAAAGAATACGTAGCTTAACGGTTTTACACTAATATTTGTTGCAAAATTGCCAAAAATTCAACAAAATTTACCCAATAATAAATCATATTGCCATTCCTGCCTATTTGGAAAACGTACCCACGAGCAAACGGTATGAAAATCATCTTTTATCATTGCCATTCCTTTACGGTATCGAATTATATTATGATGACGAGGTACGAAATCAAAACAAATATAATCTTGTTGACTGAAAAAAAAATTGAGAAAATGTCGGAATAAATACCGAATGGAGAGTATTTCCTTCCCACCTTTGAATACAAAAAAAAAAAAAAATACCATCCGTCGACAGTCAATCGAGCCATCATAAATCGAGAATCTCGTTGCTCTTTGCAAATATAAATTGTTCGTCTGTAACGCCCCTGATCTGGATGCAATGTCTCCACTATATGAGTTTCATTTATGGTAACATCTGCATCACTGTTAGCAGTATTGATCCATTCACCGGTATAATTTATAGGTAGTCGACAAGTAGGCTCAACAACCTCAGTTTTCACTTTTGAAAAAAATTTCATATTTTTACAAAAGTTAATAGATCAACGAATTCTAGATCATTGTATTGTAACACAATATTAATTTCGAACATATTCAAATTATCGATTTTAGCTTCATCTTATAGATGTAAGATGTCACGCGAGGCTCTAAGGCAGCTTATCACTAACAAATATATCAGCAGATTAACTAAGAAATTATTTAAGTAACTTAGCTGAGCACTGTTATTTACATAGATTTGCATGCGTTATTATAACAGCCAATATTTTATCTAGTGAACATATTTTACTTATTGAGTTATTTAATTCAGGCAATCGATAAGAGACCATTGTCCGCGAAGATATCTATGGTGTAAACCTCATAATCGTACCCAACCTTACGCACTAGTCACAAGAATTCACTCCTACAGCGAACCAATCGATATACCACTAATAATGTTTCCTTGATAAAAACGTAAGTGGGTTATACAATTATAAAATCAGCTTTAATAAAACAAAACTGATTTCGAATAACTTAATCTACCACCACTTTACCAGGAGTAATATGCAATCTTTCAGGACTGTTCTCCACTGTCTTCAGAGTATTGCATTCAGCAGTAATAGAGACGCCGATATATAGATCATCGTCACGATTTTTCAAAAAGCAACGATATTTCTCATCTTTTCGCGATTCTTTTGTATTGGCTACTGCGAAAAAGTGATTCTTATCAACAAACCAGTCTCCCAAGCAACTATATTCCACAACTACAACAAAAATACATAAAATAAAGTGGGTTTAGAATAAATTTTTCAATATTAAAAGTGGAATAACCATTAAATTTACCTCCATCGAAAGTACCGCTCATTCCCTTGCAACTTTTGTAAGTTATGTTAAACTTCTGATTAGTTATTAAAAATTGAGAACCAGCAGTCTGACATGATTTAATTTTAGCTTCTGGATGATTGCAGTCTCCAGTGAACCTAAAAGTATTCTACAAAAAAAAAAATACAACATGAAAGACAAATTAATAGCCTACTCATCAGAATCTTTTCCTAAATACTGAAAGGTCATGTCAAAATTTTCGTTATTTTCAAATTTTGATTAACTCAAATAAAGAGACATTTGAAATTTAGGACCCAAAGAAAGGGATTGTTATCAGGATAAAAGTATAACTTTTGGCTGACTACTTGCGGAATTGACAGCAACGAACTGAACATAATGCGCGCGCACCAGTCCCAACTAGCATAACGAAGTTCTACACAGTTTTTCTCTCAGTAGTAGGACAGTGGTGTCAAAAATCGAAGAAATTCCTTATTGATACAAATTGTTTAGGATTTTCTCTACATCAATCATAATCAACAATATATTTATTGCTAAAATATATTAACTTTCACAAATTTGCTACCAGACTTTTGTTTTTAGAAAATTTTGTCTGAAAAACGTACAAATTTAACGGTGGAGGTATCATTATCGATACTCGATAAGGTGCTTGATTATCCATTACTAATCGATAAAAAAAGTATCGTTTGACACCAATATCTTCCAGTCTGATGAAATACGGATGTTCTATCTCTCACTTTTCCGTAGAGCTTTAGAGCAATGAAAAGAAAGTCACTTCATCAGAATATAATATAATTATGTATTCTGTTGCATAGTGAATCCACAAAAATTTTAACTGAATTAGTTGAATGATTACCGAAAAAGGTAAGTGGAAAAATCTAAAATATAATGATTTAAGAAAAGAAAAATTAAATTAAAATTCGGAAGAATTTTAAAATTGACTTTTTAAGTATGCCTACGGGATCACTTTCCGTAATATTCAATGAATAATAATCAAACACTTCACTCAGCTACGAGTATAATTTTCCACAGCAGATGTAAATATTCACTTTAATTTCCTTCATTTTCTTCTTAAAAACGCTATCCTCTCTTTTTCATTTTTTTACCCACTATATAATATGAGGACAATTAAATTATCATATTAAGTTACATTTATTAAACGGAAATAGGACCATTCACAATGGATAACTTTCATCATGTATATATTTCAAATGAATAAAAAAGGGAGTCACATCAATTACGAACTTGGATTGATTTAATTGCAATAAGATACAATGATAAATCAAATTCTGCTACTACAATAATTTTGTGAAGATTAGAAACTTTTTTTTTATTAATAATTTACGAACGATCAAACAGATTTTTAACCTGATCTCGGGAAAATTAAAAGTGCTGAAATAATTACTTAATGCACATGACCATTCATTTAAAGGGTACCATTCTATGGCATTTAATTTTGTTACTTGATAGGTAAATTGCCACACTCCTTCCAAACTTGAACGACAATTAACTGGTATAAAATTTTCAGAAAATAATGTTACCAACTGCTGATCCTCTTTTAGAGACCTACAGATAAAGTCTACTGTTGCCTGTTCATTACCAGATAACGTGACACACCCACCTAAAAAATTATTTAAACAAATTAAAAATCTTCTTCATTAAGACTTTAACAGAGAACTATAATATAAAAGCACAAATCTGATAAAACGTACTTTCTATTTTCTCCAATACGTTCACCGTACGAATTAGGATCTTTACGCAATAGTAGCAGTTGTTTTCTTTTTCTCGATTTTCAAAGACAAACGTGTAGTTAACTAGATGTTCTCTCTTTATGTCTACACACGTGCCACGATTTGACATCGAATTCATGCGAAATTCGGTGAAGGTTTCTTTTCCTCGTTCCCAAGAAAACCACTGGTTCCTCATAATCGACGGTATCACACATGAGTTTTCACTGCACTCAAACATAATGGCTGCAAAAAAGAAAACAAACAAAAAATCGATTATCTGAAAAATTTTACAATACGTAAAAAAAAAAATCTTCAAGCGAAACATCCATATATTAAAAAAATATAAAATACATTGGTTCAAGCTTCAAAATAGTATTATTTTTTTTTTGGAAATTGCTAATTTAAATGGTGATTAGGAGCAACGATAGAATAGTGGAAGTTGGATTGATAATGTGAAATTTCAAGACGATTTTTTTTTTTCATTCATATTTCATTAAAAAATACAGAGTTCATAATGGAAAGAAAACCTCAGCCGAAAATAAATTGACGCTGTTTTCCTAATATCGGACAAATTCGAGAAAACTTGAGAAACAATAGTGAAATGAAAAGCAAACTCAACGTGTTTATACGTCATGAAATTATTTTTTTTTTTTTCACGATTTTATCCAAGTACCCAAATATTACATATGAATTTTCCAACATAATAAACGTCCAACGATAAAGTAATTTTTCATATATTATAGTGACTTTTTTCTACGACGATGTTAATAGGGTTGTTTTCTTGATACGAAACTAAATCTAACTTAATGGGAAGATCGGACCAAATTTTGCAATAGAAGCGGTTTTTTAGGGGAGAATTTTGTCCGTGTTTCCAGGTGTTTCAACTCATTTGCTACAACAGGCTCATACACTAAAAATATTTGAACAAAGTAAAACTAAATATTAATTTGATAAAAATTCAAAATGTTAATCCTAATATTGAGATAAGTTACGCCTAAAGAAAAAATCATTAATCTAATTTCTGATTGGTCCGTAAGTTGAACTGGAAATTTGTACATATTTTATATCATGAAATCAAAGAATAATGTCAAGTACATTTCTCTTAATTGATGAAAAAGGCGCGAAAATTTTCCATTTCATCTTTTCTGTAAAAAATTTATAATTCAAATTCAAGCCGTTGAAACGGTTCAACCATTGCAATAATTAGAAATTTAGAATCATTGATAAGTTTGATGAAGCCAAAATCATGTTTAGGGGTACTATTTCTACAGAATAAATGAATGAAAAGGAAATGAACCATTCGGCCGAGAAAACGAAGATGATTGAATAATATTTGGACCATGAAATACATGTTATTCATATTGATAAACATAATACTCACCGAAGTATAAACAAAAAATTATAAAACTGTACTTCAACATAGTGCATTATGAAAGAAACTAATGGAAAAAAGACAAGAACATTAATGAGCTTCGAATGGAGTTAACAATTACAGGTAGAAGTAATAATAGTGCATGAAAATTAAAAATTAGTAATTTTCAAATCAAAGTAAATGATACAGAAATGTGTAATTGAACACTACAGGAACGTAAAATTAAAACATCATTCCATTTTGATGGAAATGGAATGAAGCAGCAGCACAGCCCGTTTGGGCGGATTACTCCTATTCCTATTGCTATTAAGCTATTTGATAAGCTTCGATATCACTAAAGTTGCTAAAATATGTTGATTTATATGACTCCTTTTTGGCTTTACGAATGGATCCAATTCCACATCCGAATATATTTTATAAATGACGTATATATTTTGTCTGTGATAGATATATTTATGAAAATACCTTTTGCTCAGTAACATTGGTTTTGGAACTCAACGTTTTTGGTGGCTTCCAATTTTTCTAGTCTCTTCTATTAATTAATGATTTTCAATTTGACGAACTTTCGCGATCTTTTTAATGTGTGTAATACGAATCGATTAATTATACGATTTATGAATTTGTTCTTGGTTCTTCAGTGTTTTAATAATTATACGAAAACCGATCCTACGCTAGAAGAAGAATAACTCAATATAGTAGCAGAGCGTGGTTACTGAGGAACCATTGTTGACGTGATCTTTTGTCTAGATTCTCACTGTGGTAATTATTGAACTGAGCTACGATTTTAATTAATTATTTTTGACGTTTGGTTTCCAACAATCTGGCTGATTCCAACGGTGAAGATCAACGAATCGATTTTTGAGAACTGAGATCAGGTAGAAGAATTCCTATTGTTCATGACCAAGCTGAAAACGTGGTAGATCCGGTGAATCCAGTGATCAACGAAAACGAAGTGAACGAAGTAAACGATTTGATCGATTTAAACGATTTAAACGGTGTAAACGAAAACGGTAATGTTCCAATTATTCATATTTTAAACATAAACGAAAGTATGGAATCTCAAAACGATCTGGTATTAAAAAGTCAGATATTCAATGGTAAGAATTATACAGCATGGAAGAAATTAATTCGTGTGAATCTGAGAGCTAACGGCTGGCTAGATACTCTCAGTGAGTACCTACATTCCGAATAATGAAGGAAATGCTCAAGTTGCTTTGACAGCAAGACAGATGAGAGAAGGAAAAGCATTTGCGTATATATATAACCGTTTAGATACTGTGAGACAAACGACTGTAAATGCTGCAAATACGCCTTTAGAATTGTTTCAGATTCTTGATCCAATGTATGAACGAACTGGTCCAGTTGACGTGATCGTTGTACAAACAAAAATTGGTGCAATGCAATACGATTTGAAAAATCCATTGGAAGATCATATAGCAGAATTTGAAAAATATTGTGCTATATTAGAAAATGCGAATGAACGTCTTCCATTTACGCTAAAGGTTGCTTGGCTGCTAAAAACGATGCCTGAACGATGGTCACACGTAAGGACGGTAGTAAATTCACTGTCAGGTGAGCAAAGAAACTTTCAATATATTAAAAGTTTATTGTTGACTGAAGAGACTACGTATAAAGACAGTCACGAATATAAAGAGGCTGAAAAGCAGGCTATGTATTCCAAGACATTTAGAAATAACGGCGGTTATAGAAACCAACGAAATGATCAACGAAATGATCAACGATATGGTAACGCTAACGTGAATCGAAACTATAGCAACGGCAGTAACGGTTTTAAGAGATTTAACGGTAATTCGAGAAACGAGAATATTAAATGTTTCAGATGTAATAATTTCGGTCATATTGGTAGACATTGTCCTAAATTCGGGAACCATGTGAGAACCAATGACGATCAACGCTCCAGTAAAACGAATAATCAGCATCAAGTACGACAAGCAAACGAAGCCACAACGAATCCAACGAAAACCAACGTACCAGCTGTAAATAGTGAAAGAATGAGTAACGTAAATTTTGCTGAAGTTAATTTTAATCGTGAATGTAACGAAGAACGGTATGCTTTAAATTTGTGTTCTAAATCTAGTAATGAAATAGAATTTGTTCTAGATAGTGGAGCTTCAGACAATATGTCCGGTGATGCTTCAAATTTTATTCCAGACAGCATTTATAAAAATCCGGTTACGATAAATAGCGCGAATAAAAATAGTGCGTTACATTCAAGTGAAAGTGGCGATATTAATGCGGTTTTTGTCGACGGCGATTTAACGCGAAATCTTGTAATAAAAGATGTTTTATATGTACCTAATTTGCGAACGAATTTACTTTCAGTAACTAAGCTTATGAAAGGTGGCTATACGATAGTTTTTCGCGACAACGAAGCCTTAGTTGGTAAAGGTGGCAAGCTGATTCTACGAGGTCAACTGGAGAATAACTTGATACGAGTTCGAGTAATGGTAAATGAGGACGTCGATCTTAGAAAATCCTACGCTCTTGTAACGAATGTCAACGAAGTCGCTGAGTTATGGCATAAACGAATGGGTCATCTGAACGTAACATACCTGGAAAAGTTATCCAACATCGTCAAAGGTATGAATTTTAACGATTTCTCTTCCCTCAAAGACAGAACGTGCTCCGTATTCCAAGAAGCGAAGCAGACGAGAAAGCCATTCAACGCCGAACGTAGAAAAGCAACGAAGCCTGGTGAGATAGTCTACGTAGATCTCAACGAAGTTTCAACTCGCAGTAACGTGGTGCCAAAGAAATGGATTTTGGTAATTGTTGACGATTTTACACATTACGTAATAATAAAAGTTTTAGATCGAAAAAGCGACGCAGCCGATACGATTCAAGAATACGTTGAATTGATGAAAACGTTCCTATCAGAATCCTGTGGTGGAAATAAGAGCAGACAACGGTGGTGAATTCACATCGAATTCATTTAAAGAAATGTGTAAACGAAATGGTATACGCAACGAGTATGCAGCACCATACCATCATGAGCATCAAGGACGTGTAGAACGGTATAACAGAACATTATTAAATTATACGCGTGCGTTAATGTTTGAATCAGGAGCAGCTTTAGAATTATGGCCATATGCGGTAGAACATGCGAATTATTTGCTGAATCGAGTACCAACGAGAGCCAATGACTTTGTAACGCCATACGAACGTTGGGTTGGCAGAAAACCGAACATCAGTAAAATACGAGTTTTTGGAAGTTTAGCCTACGTCAAAATTGAAACTCCAAATACAACGAAGTTAGATCCTCGCAGTAAGCTAATGTTTGTTGTAGGTAATACAGACACTGGTTATTTGCTGTATGATCCAGTAACGAAACGCTACGAGAGATCATCAAACGTTGAAGTCGACGAAACGAAAACATTCAAAGATTTTAATCCGGTTCAGTTTGGTAACTACGGTGATCTGGAAAACGAGATCATATCCAACAACGAAGAACTAATCCAAGAAGCTGAATCGAATTTCGCTTATGCTCTGCACATAAACGTAGAGGTGGGGTTACCAACGACGTATGCAGAAGCGGTTAATAGTCCTGATCGAGAAAGTTGGTTGAACGCGATTAACGCTGAATTGAATTCATTAATCGAAAATAACGTATATTCTGTAATTAAACGTAACGACGCGAAAACGAAAGTGATACGTACCCGGTGGGTGTTCGCGAAGAAAAGTATTGAAAATGTTAATAGTTTATTTAAAGCTCGTTTAGTCGCACTTGGTTGTATGTTAAATAATCACGATTTAAAAGACATTTACTCGCCGGTACCTAAATTAGAAGTTGTGCGTACGTTTTTATCGATTATTAATTTTCATAAGTTGAGACTTAAACAATTAGATTTTGTAACGGCATTTTTAAATGGAAAATTGAACGAAGACATTTATGTAGAAATACCTGAAGGGTGTAAATCGTATAAATATTGTAACGCGAATAATAATAATGATTATGTTTGGAAACTTAACAAAGCCCTTTATGGTTTAGATACTGCCGCAAAAATTTGGAACGATACTCTAGAAACGTTTTTAGAAAAGAATAATTTTCACGCATTAAAAACTTGTCCGTGTATTTTTAGAAACGAAAATGAAAATGTATTTATTTTAGTTTATGTAGACGATATTTTGATCGCGAGTAACAACGAACACAAAATCGATTTTACCATAAATGTATTGAAATCTGCATTTAATGTAAAGGTTGTAGATGTGCCTTCTAAGTTTTTAGGTTTGGTTATTTCACGAGATATAGAAGGTCAATGTATCCAACTTCATCAACGACCGTATATCGAAGCTGTTATTGAGCGGTTTGGTATGAAAGACTCACGACCAGTCAGTACGCCAATGGAGTTTGGTTTGAAAATCGAAATCGACGAATGCGATATCCGTCGAGAGCTACCCTATCGCGAGATTATTGGTTGTCTGAATTATATTGCGCATGGTACGAGACCAGACATCATGTACGCTGTTAACGTCTTGAGCCGACATCAGAATACGCCGACGGAGATGTTGTTCAAGTACGCGAAACGAGTGCTACGTTATTTGCTCGGCACAATCGATCAATGTTTGAATTTTGGGACTGGTGCCGAGGAAATCATCACTGGCTACGCAGATTCAGATTGGGCAGGCGACGCAAATGATCGCAGGTCTACATCTGGTGTTCTACTCTGTGTACATGGTAATCCAGTAGTCTGGCGAACGAAAAAGCAGAGTAGTGTCGCACGATCATCATCGGAGGCAGAGTTTGTTGCTCTGGAGTTAGCTACTACAGAGATCAAGGGCCTACTAAATTTAATGGTGGAAATGGGCTACGAGCGCAATGATTTGGTTCCAGTTCCAGTCTACGAAGACAACTCCGGCGCTATCGCAATAGCTAAGACCAGAGAAACGCGACGTACGAAACATATTGACATTGCCTACCACATAACGAAAGACGCTGTCCGTGATGGGGTCATCAAACTTGTCAAGGTGTCAACGACCGATCAGA
Organism: Ericerus pela; assembly: GCA_011428145.1. Lineage (NCBI taxonomy): Eukaryota > Metazoa > Arthropoda > Insecta > Hemiptera > Coccidae > Ericerus > Ericerus pela. The sequence continues at coordinate 4,039,798 of WOFM01000325.1, forward strand.
TAGCAGACGTGCTAACGAAAAGCCTTAATGGTCCGCAGCATCACAAGTTAATGTCGAAATTATTTAATAATTTGTAATGTTTGTAATTAGCGGATCGTTAATATAATTGTGATCGGATATGGAATTGAGGGGGGGTGTTGATTTATATGACTCCTTTTTGGCTTTACGAATGGATCCAATTCCACATCCGAATATATTTTATAAATGACGTATATATTTTGTCTGTGATAGATATATTTATGAAAATACCTTTTGCTCAGTAACATTGGTTTTGGAACTCAACGTTTTTGGTGGCTTCCAATTTTTCTAGTCTCTTCTATTAATTAATGATTTTCAATTTGACGAACTTTCGCGATCTTTTTAATGTGTGTAATACGAATCGATTAATTATACGATTTATGAATTTGTTCTTGGTTCTTCAGTGTTTTAATAATTATACGAAAACCGATCCTACGCTAGAAGAAGAATAACTCAATAAAATACTCCGTCGAAAATATCGAAATTGATAAAGATATTTTCGACTTTCAACTTAGAGGATATATATATGATGGAGACGACATTCTACTATTTACTTTACAAATGGGATTGACTGTCGTTAATATCTATACCGAGCACGTGTACACTAGAGGGCGTTCAGAAATGTAACTCAGGGTGACGGGTGCGCAACCATGGACTAGTGTCTTGCCGTAAATTCGTTTCTAGGACCAGTCATGTGATTTGTGTTTGTGTGTCATGTTTCTGTGTATTTGGTTTGTGTCTGTGTGGGTGCATGTCTTGGTTAATGTAATTTTTGTAGTTTACGTTTCTTTCAGTTCTTTACTTCTTTTCTCTACTGTTCAAGTACTCTTAAATTTTCTTGAGTCCTTATCATTTAACTATAACTTACTTCCCAATTTTAATTCGAAAAAATTTATAGTCAACCAGGAAAAAATGGTTAGTTAATCGTGACCTGGCTAATCCTGCAATAAAAGAAGAAGATGAATGGAACAGATTTTAGATAGGAAGTCTCTATTGAGAAATAACCAAGTGAGTTTGTTTATTGAAAGTATGCCTCCGTTTAAACTACTTAAAAATCTGTGCATTTGTATTGAGGTGAGGTTCAGATGAAAATTACAATTTTTTTTATTACTGCCAAATGGTGCACTTGCTGCTTTAAGATGATTTGCCGTTAAATTAATTTTGATTCGTCGGCATTAAATTAATTGTTCAGCGACGAATTGAAGAGAATTCATCTACCTACGAATTCTCTTCGATTCGTCGCCTTTTGAATTAATTATGATTCCGCGACGAATTGAAAAGAATTCATCTACCTACGAATTCTCCTCGATTCGTCGCCGTTAAATTAATTGTGATTCAACGACGAATCGAAGAGGACCAATACAGAGATTTGAATGAAAGGTGAGAATTCAATATAATTTTGAGTAAAATGTTGTGTCCTCTTTACCATAACACAGCCCATCGAATTTAGCGATGGGATGCGATGAAATTGATAATTTGTTGACAGTGATTATATTACATTAAAAGGCATTAGTATAATATTACAAGGATGAAAATCCTGAATATTCCCATCGATTGTGTCGTATTGCGTTTGTGCTCGGTTCCAATGAATAAATCGTCGAATTGTAATTATCTGTTTGTTTGTTTATTGTTTCACAGACTGCCTCTCCCACGTAACAAAAATGGACAACCACAAGTTCGACAACCAGAAGTTCGAGAACCTGAAGAAATACCTGACGATAGACTGTTAGATCAAAGGTAACACTTCGATTATTATTCATCATATTTTGTTTATGTCATTATTTTTGATAATTTTTTTCTTTTGATTTATATGTGCAGACCACCAAATCCAGTTCCCAATGCTGCAAATCCCTACATGTGGCCTGAATTGGCGCATGTTACATGTGTAAATTGCGGGTTCAAGGGACATCGAACTACTCAATATCCCTACCCAGGTCATTGTTGCTACTGATGTAAACAATTTGGCCGCATTGCTCGTGATTGTCAACAGTACACGAGTGACAGGTAAAAATTTGTTAATTATTTTCTTACTTCATTAATATTATTTGTCACATTTTTTAATTATATTATTTATTACAGAAGAAATTTGTGTACCAACTGCGGCTTTTATGAACACCAATATCGGAACTGTCCCACTGGTGAAAAGGTATGTTATACCTGTCATCAGAGGGGACACATTTCAGTTGAGTGTCCGACAAGAGGCCACAGCAGCAGTAGCAGTAGTATTAGTCGTAGACTAAAAGAATCAGCTAGACCACCAGAAGTTCATGAACCAGAAATTAGACAACCAGAACAAAGTAGACAATGTGAATTCGAACATAACAATGGTGGCCAAGTACATCGGCAGCAGCAACAGCAGCAACAACCGGATCGAATTTGTGTTATTTGTTTCGAAAATGAGAGGCAACTTTCATTCATCCCATATGGAAAATTTTGCATCTGTGAAGAGTGTTATTGTCAGCTCGTAGAACTACATGATAGGGAAGTACTGTGCCCTATATGTAGGATGATCAGTCATGAGACTGTTCGTATTTATTTATAAGTATTATGTATATATTATTCATTTTCTTTTTTTGTCATGTATATCTCTTTTCATTTTATGTATTTCAAGTGTTTTTTTTTTCGATTTTATTTTTATAATATGTAAATTTTCATTTTTTTGTGATATTTGTTGTTCTTTTGTTAAATTCTGCCATTAAATAAATTTTTTTTTCAAACATTATGTTATTTATTTTGGACAGGCAGCAGTAGTAAAGTATACTGACGAGAATTCGATTGTTGAGAATTTTATTATAATCAATTGAAAATTAAATTTGTTATTCCTTATAAAAATTTGGAAGATAAAATAATTTAGGTAGAAAAATAGATAGCAGAAATATGTATAATTTGATAAAGAAAATAACAACGACAGGCAAAATAAAATTTCTTACTTTTTTTGGTGAAGGAGGAAACAAACAAAAATTGAGAAAACAACTGATACAAAGGGATATAAGTATATGTTTGCGTTAGTCGTCACACCTGAAAACATGATGAAGTTAGTCATCCTACGTGTACCTCACCGAATCGACCGAGTAGAATAAAAATGTATAAAAAATTAACTAATTTCTTTCGAAAATAATAGCCCTATCACACCTTAACTTTTCATAGTGCTAGAATATTCGTTCAATAGAATGTCAGTAGAAAGTGACAATATAATATGAAAATTAATAAATATTTTATGAATCAAACCGATATTCGATAACCTATATACCCATAATATTTATACAACTTTAGTCGACAACAATTTTAAAATAAAAATGATATTTATTACACATTTTGATTCTACAATAATCTTGTAAATACACCGATAAATATTGACATCATTTACAGCGTCTTCATTTTAAAACTACATCATCTGATTATTGACGCCAATATTATTACAAAAAATAAAATACATATATTTAAAACAAGGAAATATCACATCACAGTCACATTGTCAAAGGTTGTCTCACTGTACAATATCATTGAGTAATCCCATTTCCAAAGCTAACTGATCTCGAAATGCTCTACCCTCTTCATTTGTTGCACTACCTTGAGTTAATAATTGTTCTTGTTCTGGTGCTACAATCGTACGTTGCTGCAAATACACTGAACCTTCTGCCTCAAACTGAGGATGTAACATATCAGAAGAATTCGTTAAACAAATATTATGTAGAACACACGCAGCTATAATAGAAGCTGGTATGAGGTCTGTGCGAGACATATCGAGATCCTTAAAACGACAAAATCTACCAAAGAATAAAGCGAATGTACGTTCGATTACTTGTCTCGTCTTAGCATGTTGATGATCGAAGTTTCGCTGCCATTGAGTAAAATTACGTCCCTCTCGATATGGTGGTATGCGAAAAGGTTTTGGCTCGTAAGCTTTATCGCCTAGAATATATTCATGTGTTGAAAAATAATTTGAAGGATTATCAACAATTGCCTTATAAATTTCTGATTGTCTAAATATTCTAGTATCTGACACTGAACTCCGATATCCAGCAAAACAATCGATGAACTGACAACTATCATCACATATTGCTTGTAATGTTATCCCATAGAAACATTTCCGATTAATGTAAACTTGTGCATTATCTGATGGTGCCTTGATTTTTTACATAAGTGCCATCAATAGCTCCGATAACGCCTTCGAAACCACACATACATTTGAATTTTTGGGATATGATCTGCCTCCTCTCCGAATTTGGCCAGGAAATAATTGTTGGCGCCAAACAGTTGAGAGCATGTAATACACGCAAAAAGCAGGCATGCAATGTTCCTTTTGATAAATCAAATTGATATGCAACAGATCTGTCATCAAAAAAACAGTAACTTCAGTTAGTATTGTCAATTAAAAATTTAAAAATATATGATTTACAAAAATTTTTACCTGAAACTATCTGGAGTTGCAAACAACCACAATACTGCTAGTAACTGCTTCCTCGGACATGTACTTAGGCGACCAACTGTCCGTTTTCTGGCCAATTTCAATGAAAGTTTATTTAAAAGACATTCAAAGGCATGTACCGATAATCGAAAATGAGATTGAAATTCAGTGACAGTAAATCTTGGTACAGTATACTCAACAAATGATCGTATTCGTGATATTTGGGCAGCAGTTTGTTTCCTCTTTTTTTGTCTTCTGGGATGCTCCTCATTCGAGGAATCTTTATCATCTACATAAATACAAAGAATCTTATTAATTCATATAAATAAAACACATATTATCACCTACTAATCATATGCATTTACCTGCTTCAGATGATGAAAGAAGGAAGTCTTCATAAAATTTCACTGTACTTCGCACAATGGTAGTCACTATAATTTTTAAACGCTCATCCATCTTTTAAGAACTTATAATAAAATTCACTGACACCAATAACTGAGCATTAAAATATTTTCTAATAATTTTTTAATTAACATTTTCATAATATTTAATGGTAAAATATGAATTTGTGCGTGATATGTTGTGAGAATTACTGAATCAAACGATGACGAACTTCATGACCGAACGAATTATTAAACGCCATATGAAAAGATGAATATAATATCACAACCGAATTTGAGTAAAAACACAAGATTTAAATTTCAGTGTAAAACGAATTTATTACACATATATCAGCTCAATGGCTGGTTGTTGAGAGAGTGACAGTTTTATATATATAAACACAGAATAAAAAGCTTACAATATCACAGATTGTTACAAATCACAGTCAAATAATATCAGTCACGATTTGGAGGTTATCATTTTTCTCACACGCCTCCTCAAATCTGACTGAGCAAAAACAAAAGAATGTATACACACAAAAATTTTCACATAATATGTAAGTCAGAGTGTATAAATAAAAACATGATTAAAACTTATTAAATATTGGTGATCATCACTGTCAGTTAAAAATTATATATGAGTTAAAAGCATTATTACAGCATTGACTAGTTAAAAGTTTCAATATTATATGGGATACATCATAGTACAAAAAAAAATTACAAACACACAATTGTTATAGTCATTCTAGGTTTAAGTCTTCAACAAATTTATTAAATACTGGTCGAACAAGACCCTTCGTGAAAATGTCACCTAACTGGTGTTTAGTCGAAGTATACAAATATTTAAATACAGTGTCAACATAATCACAAATAAATCTATATTTAGTGTCAATATGCTTGGAACGTTTAGAGTTCCATCTAGCTGACTTAATTAAACCTAGGCAACTCTGGTTGTCTTCAAATATAGCGCACTTATTATTATGAGTAATCCCAAAGTCAGTTAAAAGGTTGCAAAACCAAAGTCCTTCAGTCGTAGTATCGCATAAGGCGATCAACTCACTTTCAGTGCTAGAAAGAGCAACTGTGGGTTGTTTTCGACTGGACCATGATACAACAGAACCAAAAACTTTAACACAAGTGCCAGAAATGGACCTTCGAGTCGAGACGCAGTTTGCCCAATCGGCATCAGAATACATTTCTAAAATAAAATTATTATTTGATCTTCGAGTGTAAGTCAACTCAAGATCTTTGGTTGTGATAAGATATTTAAGTACACGGCTAAGATATTTATAATGTTCTAATGTGGCAGCACTAGCAAATTGACTAAAGTACGATATGGCATAGCAGATGTCTGGACATGAGCCTAACATGATATACATGAGACAACCTAATAACTGCTGATATTTATTATTTAATTTTTGATCTAGACTATTAATGTCTCTAGTTAATTGCAGTTTAGGTTCAATCGGAGTGTATGTTGGAGTACAATTTTCTACTTTAAATCTTTTTGAAACAGACTCAATAAGTGATTTTTGATTAATTTTAATTATTCCACACTCTCGATTATATTTTACGTTAAGTCCCAAATATTTATTTATTTCTCCCAGGTCTTTACTTTTAAATTTTATTTTTAAAATATTGAATAAGTTTTAAATCATTAGAACTGATGATTATATTGTCGACATACATTAACAAATAAACTATTGATTCGCCTTGACGATATACATAAAGACACTCATCAGCTTTACCTGGTTTAAATTTTAATTCCGTTAAAAATTGGTGAAACATAGTGTTCCACACCTTGGGCGACTGTTTAAGCCCGTATATAGAACGATTTAACAACAAAACATCATTACAATCAGAATTTGGTTCAATGCCTTCTGGAATTTCTAAATAAACTTTTTCTGACAATCTACCATTCAGAAAGGCACTACAAATATCAATCTGATGAATATAGAAACTTAATTGATTGGACAGAGCAAGTAGAGTTCGAACAGTTGATAGCTTGGCAACTGGAGCATATATCTCAGTAAAGTTAAAACCTTCTTTTTGTTGGCAGCCCCTAGCTACAAGTCGGGCTTTATACAACATGTTGCCAACAGAATCAACTTTCTTTGTAAAAAGCCATCTGCAAGTGATTGTCGGTTCATTAAACGGACGTTTGACCACCTTCCAGGTGCAGTTCGAAGTAAGAGCATCAACTTCATTTTTAATTGCCTCTTTCCAACTTTTAGATTCAGGAGAACAATTCGCCTCCTCAAACGTCTGTGGACAATCACTTTCGATAGCGCTAGCTGTAAAAAAGCACGAATTAACTACATCATCAAAGTGTACATCATTTATAACAATGTTATTGCCCACATTGCCATCAACTTCAATCAAATCAACATTCGAACCATCTACTTCTGTCAAAATCGGATCTCTTTCATTATATTTAGATTTAATAATTGAATTTTCATTAAACTCTACATCTCTAGAAATGAGAATGTCAGGCTTAGGTTTGCTCACGTCCAGCAACTTATATCCGCCAGGAGAATATCCTACCATAATCAACTTTTTACTTTTTCTTTCAAATTTATGAGAACTGTGAACCCAATGAAGCATAAAGGCATCGCAGCCAAACACCTTCAGCTTTTCATAATTAAAAATTTTATTATGCCATCTTTCAAAAGGAACAAATTGTTTTCTAGTAGGGCATCTATTAATAATATAAGCTGCACACATTAAAGCTTCGTTCCAAAAAACCTTATCTAAGCTGCTTTCATAAATTAATGTTCTGGCGCGTTCACATAATGTTCGATTCATACGTTCAGCCTTCCCATTTTGCTGAGGGCAATTTCCCACGGTTGGCTGTAATTCTATGCCTTTTTCGGCGCAATAGGTTTTAAATGGACCATTAATATACTCTGTGCCTCGGTCACATCTAAGAGCCTTTACATTACAACCAAATTTATTTGCAACTAATTCATTATACATCTTAAACTTAGAAAGAACCTCAGTCTTATTGTTTAGCAGGTACACAAAACAGAAATTTGAATAGTCGTCAAGAAAGGTTAAAAAATATTTCTTATCGTCATAAGCAACAGGATTTATTGGACCACATAGATCCGTATGGACCAACTCAAGTGGTTCTTTTGTTTTTGGTTCATGACGATTAAAAGGTTTGCGATGTTGCTTGCCCATGACACAGGGCTCACAAAAAATTTGATCTTTCAAATCAATTTTTGGGATAAGTTCCCTTTTAGATAACAACTTCACATCATTATTATTTAGATGAGCCAACCTTTTGTGCCATAACTCCATCAGACTATTTGTGCATAAAGCAGTTAGATTACAAGATTCAGTTACATTACTTGAAAAATGAGTGATATATAGGTTCGATATGGTACTTTTACCCGTTATTATTACTTTATTATTAACTTCATCAATAATATCTACCGTCTCAGCCCTAAATTGTGAAAGGAAACCAGCATTTCCCATACGTTTAACAGACAACAAGTTAGATGGTAGCTCACTAGCAAAACGAACATTGTGAAGTGTTACATCAAAAACTAAATTTGACTTTAATTTAACAGTACCAACTGCTGAAACAACAAGCGAGACATTCTTTTTAGCAATCATAATAGACATAGGCTTCTTTAATTCAATATACTCTGTAAATAGAGTCAAGTCATTAATTATATGTGAGGTGCTACCAGAATCAACTACAAACGGTACACCAGATTTAGATTTACTTTCAAAGTGTGTGACAGGACCATGAGCCATAAAATTATATCCTACCTCTGAACAGTCATTAGACACCTGTAATGCAGAAGAGCCCTTAGAATCATCCTTTGGTTTCTCCTGATTCCTTTTAGAATAACATGTTTTCGCTATATGACCAAGTTTGTCACAAAAATGACAACGAACATTACTGTAATCACGACCTGAATTATTATTTTGATTTTTATAACTATTATTATTCCTATTAGACGAACCTACATCATGATTACTGTTACTATTTCCCTGACTAAAATTATTATTTTGTGTTTGACTAGAATTACTTCTACGGTCACCATAGCCGCCACTATTTCCCTGATTTCTACGAAAATTATTGGACTGAAAATAATCACGTCCTCTACCACGAAAATTACCCCTATATCGACTGTTGCCACGTTGAAAACCAAAAAAGACATTCTCTCCAGTAGGTGCAACATCTACTGAAGGTTTTTGAGAAACAGTTGTCGGAGGAGCCAACACAGCATCCTTTTTGTCCGACAACAAATCATAATGATATGACAAAACTTTACTTATTACGTTATCCCACGAAGGTTTTGGCATATCCTGTAACATCAAACGCAGCGGTCGATACTCGCCAGGAAGGGACTTTAAATACCACAGAATGAACTGCTTAGTCGTCGTTGGATCACCCAGTTCATCAAGTCGTCGACACTTAGCTCGAAATGACATAGTATGAGCTTGCAAATCACCGCCGAAAACGAATCTCTGAGCGCACAATGAAGTTCGAAGATCGATGAGTTTTTGATCATCATCACGTTTCGCTGAATTGTAGATCGATTCAAGCATATCGCGAGCAAATTTGAATCCCCTAATGACTTCCAAAAATTGATCGTGCACATTATTTGCGATATAAAACATAGCTTTAGAATTCTTACTACACCATTCAGCATTCCGATCCTTAATTGCAGGAACATGATGCGCAACTTCGTAGAGATCTTTCTTCCGCAACAGCAATTCCATTCGAAACTTCCAGCTCTGCAAGTTTTTGCCATCATATAATTCGATGTTGGTTTTTCTTCCACTCTCCATCTCGAAAAAATTCACAGTCACGTAGCGAACAGCTAATCCAGTGACAAAATCAGGCTCAAAGCCAACAGAGACGAGACACGCAGAAAAACGGCAACAGCAGAAAATACAAAGAACACAAACGAATTAGTAAAATGACATGATCATTACCAGACAGCTTTTGACTGCAGAACTTTGCTTGAGAATCACAATAGCGGCCATGCTGAACACGACATCTGGGCCCATAACCTGTGAGAATTACTGAATCAAACGATGACGAACTTCATGACCGAACGAATTATTAAACGCCATATGAAAAGATGAATATAATATCACAACCGAATTTGAGTAAAAACACAAGATTTAAATTTCAGTGTAAAACGAATTTATTACACATATATCAGCTCAATGGCTGGTTGTTGAGAGAGTGACAGTTTCATATATATAAACACAGAATAAAAAGCTTACAATATCACAGATTGTTACAAATCACAGTCAAATAATATCAGTCACGATTTGGAGGTTATCATTTTTCTCACATATGTGTAAATAAACAAAATCTCACATGTGATAAGGAATCGATATTTCCAAAATTTAAAATCGACAACCAATTTCATCACGAAAGGTGACAATGTGAACCATCTCTGGACCAGAGTGATGGTTATCCATGCCCACTGTTAACTAAGGTGAATTTTTGAACGCGGTAAGTGTGACAACCACGGTCAACCATTTTTATGGGTGGAGTCAGGGGTGAATTTCCAAACGAATAGTTTTTCTTTTCGATGTTGTTGTCACTCGGAGTGAATTTCTGAATGCCCTTCTAGTGTACAAGTACAGTACTCAACATCAATCGACATTGACCAACAAGAAAAATCAGATTCTTCGGAATGGGGTAATTTGTGTACCAGTGTTTATGAATAAAATTTTCGTTGAGATTTTTTCCTTCAATCAGATTTTTAGAAAGCGTAACACTTTGCGTCTGCAGCGCTATCGATAGGTGCAACACTAAAACCACTATTATGTCGTCTCCATAGTATAATTATATCCTAGAATCCTAGAAAGTCCCAACTAAAAAATGAAATGATGATTCAAGATTTTATTGTTACATTACAATGGCTTTATGTGAGTGCGTCACAGTGTTGCCAGATGTACGGCTTTGGCCGTAAACATACGGCTATTTTAGGTATAATACGGCCGTACGGCCCGAGGTTGAGCTGTATGCAAAATATACGGCTTAGCTTCCACGTACGGCTTCATTTTAAAAATACGGCTTTTACCAATTTCACCATTTTTGTAAATGTTTTTTGAAAATTTCAAGCAAATTTTCATTATTTTATTTCCTTTTTTGCGGAAGTATCGAAATATTGTTGAGGTGAGTTTCGATCGATTCATAAAAGAAACATAAGCACAGACGTTCAACTTTAAAAAAGGTTTATTGATGACTTTAGTACAACGACTGACAAACGGAGAACATTCTCCGTCGAGCAGTGGCGGAAGGAATATTATGTTGGCGATCAGTGTCGCCACATGCAAAACAAATAAATGTAATTATGTGTTACATGCAGTGTTGATTAATGTATAGTTTTGTGTTCGTGAGGTAGTGAGGGAATCGTATCCCAAAACCCCCCTGCAATTCCAAACAGACGAACGAACATACAAGTAAAAAAAAATGTCACATATTGCATGTATTTAAAACAAACATATAAACAAAAAATAAGCAATAGCAGTCAAAAATATTATATATAAGTGTCACATAGAATTGCTATCTATATAAAAATGGTACAATAAAAAAAAAAATTAGGTATGTCGTTGACTAGTATAATGTTGTACAATTAAAATGCGTATAAGTTCATATATTGAATTTTGTTTTATCTTAAATATATCGTGTAAGTGTTAACATGAGGTATATATTTAACCTTATGTTTTAGTGTCACGTCTTATGAATATTGTGTGATTTTTAATTTAACATATATAAAACCAGTCGGAGAGATCAATATCTCCTCATCGTCAGCTGTGGAGAGATAATATTATTATATATATATATATATATGTCCTTATAATTAATCGTGTGTGTTTTCAATATAAGTTTACTATTGTGGGAATCAATGGTATATATTAGGGGATGCTGATACCAATAAGAGAGGCAGAGCAGCGACGGGGAACCTATTGAACGTTGTGAGATGAATTGTGAAACGACATATGGACCACTTGGTTTACGATAGGCGCTAAAAGACCGACACCCATCCACAGTCCAAAACCAAATATCAAAAATTTTGAGGGTTGAGTCATTTAAGACTATTGGCCGAAAGGTTGACTTGTTCGGAGTATTCTCATAACAATATTTTGGTATGTTTTTCGATCAAGTGCTTTAGTTAAAATATCAGCAACTTGATCGGAAGACCTAATATCGTTAAACATTATTAATTTATTTTGAAAAGCTTCCAAAACTGCATAGCATTTGATCGCTAGGGACCTGGAGTGTTTCTGGCCTCCCCAGATGCAATACGTGATGCGGATATATTATCCTCGTACACTTGCACTGAGTCGGTTACAGAGAAAACACTCTCAGTGAGTCTCCAGATCACATATATGTCGTCCAGTGCGTCATTCAACGCAATTAATTTGGCTGCAGTTGACGAGGTTGCAACCGAGTTCTGCCAGTGAATGGCCCAATTTAACAAGTCTCCGTTAACGAAAATCATATAGCCAGTTGTGGAGCACCCTTTCTCCAAATTTTCTATTTCTATGGGTGAATCGTCTACATCGGGTGCATACGACGCATTGACAAATGCCTTGATCTGAGTTTGGTCAGAGTGGAATACAAGAGAGAAGTCCCTTGTTGTTTTAAGGTACCTAATAATGCGACGAACATAGTTCTTAATTTCGCTATTTGAGGATGCCTGAAACCGTGACAAATAATTGACGGCGAAGGCAATATCAGGGCGGGTCAGTCTTGCCACATATAGCAAATTCCCAATCATGGCCCTATATTCAGTGTCGTCTAGTCCATTTGTTGGCTTCCTTATTTTAAGCCCTGTTTCCGTGGGTGTGGTTGACGGATTACATTCCGTCATACCAAACTTACGTAGAATTTTATCTATGTACCTATTTTTTGTCAATATTATTTGCTTCCTCGGGATGTCCCGACTTATTTCAAAGCCGACAAAGAAAGTTGGATTTTTTTCTATCTTCAATGTAAAGTTCTTATTAAATATATTTATTAAGTCTTGTGTCCACTCGTCGTGGTTGCTAGCCAACAACATGTCATCCACATAGACTATTAGTAGTGCCATTGCACCATTATTATTTTGTTTTGTATATAAACATCTGTCTATTTTTGATTGTACAAATCCAGCCTGAATTATTGTCGAATTTAACAAGTCGTACCAACTTTTAGAAGACGTTTTTAGTCCATATATTGACTTGATTAGTCTTAGGCAATTATTTTTGCCTAGTTGGCATCCCCTGGGATTTGATATGAAAATAGGGTATCTTATTTCTGAATTAAGGAAGGCTGTTTTTATGTCAAATTGTATTATATTTAAATTATATTTATTTGTGATTGACAGTATCCATCTTATTAGCCAATATTGGACCACTGGGGCATACGTTTCGGTTAGAGAATAGTGGGTAAGATCCTTAAAACCCTTTGCAACCAACCTGGCTTTTGGTATGTGAATGCCTTGATTGTCGGGTTTTGTGGTGAAACACCACTTCGTATCTACTAGCCTCACATTTCTTTCTCTGGGAACAACCTCCCACACACCCATATCAGACAATGACTTCAGCTCGTCAGTAATGGCTTGTTGCCATTCCGCCCTAAAAGGGTTGTTTTCGACATCCTCCCATTTTTGAGGGATGTGGTCCTCGATGTAATTTTTATATCTTGATTTACATAGATTTAATATTACAGGGGTTTCTATTATGTTATTATCATTTTGTTTATTTGCATTATTATTATATATGTTATTTATATTTATAATGTTCCTCGTTTCATCGAATCTGACATCACAAGTAATGTGTGATTTGTCAATTAATGGGTCCCTTATACAGTACCCACTATTTGTGTAACCCACAAATACCCCTTATCAGCTCGTTGTGTAAGTTTTGGGTGTTCACTATTTGTTTTATTTTTTTTATTTTTTGTGGCCTGTTGTTGACGAACTTCTATGGGAATATGTCTATAGGCGAGAGACCCAAAAACTCTCATATTGGATAGATCCGGCTTTATGCCGTAAAACATTTCAAAAGGGGTTTTATAGTTTTTATTTGCCCTAGTTGGGCTCCTATTTATCACATAAACCGCTGTCAGAACAGCCAATGACCAAAACCTGAAGTCCAAATTGGAGTCAAACAGCATAGCTCTAGTTCTAGCCATAATCGTTTGATTTTGCCTTTTGGCCATCGCATTCAACTCCGGTGAATACGGAACGACAGGCTCGAGACTTACGCCGTTTTCCTCACAAAATGTTCTCATGTGTGAATCTAGATATTCTTTAGCATTGTCACACCTTAGGGTGGCAATGGGATGGTCTGGAAATTTTGATTTTAATTTCATATAAAGTTTTTTAAACTCCTCACACACCATTGACTTTTTTTCGATGGTGGAGATAAAGGTGTATTTTGTAGCGTGGTCCACAAATATTAACACGTACTTCTCACCATATATACCTGGTGAAAAGGGGCCCATTGTATCCGATGAAACGAGTTCTAGTTTCCTTTCTGGTCTGGTCCAGGTGCTATTGTGCCCTAACCTTTTTGAATTAGCTTTTGCACAAATCTCACACAGACTAAAATCGTCATCTCGGAATATTATTCCATTAGGAATACCTCTTGAGACCTTTGTTAAGAATCTTAAATTTTTTCCAGATAAGTGTCCCAATCTCCTGTGCCATATCATTTTTTTATTTAACTCCCCTACACTTTCGTTAGTTTCTTGATTATTGTTTATTATATTATTATCTATGGTATTATTATTAATATTTATGCCTACATCCTCATTTGTTTCCTTACCATCTTCACTAATTTCCCTATTTTGGGTTTGATTATTATTTTGTTCGTCATTATGATTTATTATTATATTGTCATTTTCGTTATTATCAATTGTGTTATATTGTACATTATTATCTGTGTTCTCTCTATTCTCTTCACTTTCCTCCTGACTGTCCTCAACAATTTCCTCTTCTATTTCATATTCCATCCATTCATCTTGGGAATTTACATTAGGCATACATGCCAATTTATTCGATTCATTTTTATAAGGACATATTTTATTTAAGTCATTTTCGTCTTCTATTATATTAACTGTGGATTCCGGCACAATTTCGTATTTTACCATGTATACCCCCCTTATTTTTGGGGCTGAAATTTGTCCCACGGACGTATATATGCGCTGCAGAGAAATTTTGGTCTATGCCAAGCGCTCTGTTTTCAGTTATCTTAATCCCCGACATTAGGTCCACATTCAGGGATGGCACATAATGTACGTTCTTAAGTCTTATAACAGTTTGTTTCCTCTTGGAATTTTCTACCATAATGAACATAGTTCCTATATGTGTGGCAATTAGTAAAGTGTCCTGAATGGCACATTCTAACTCTATAGGTTTTTCTAACATTATGTGGCTAGACAGTTTTGATAGGTCTGATACTACATGAGCAACAGCTCCACCATCCAACATGATCCTATTAGTGAGGGGGATATATTCTGGATTAGATTCATGTCTTGTGTCCCTAGATGTTATTAAATTTATTAATTTATTATTATTTGTGCTCTTGTTTTGTTCACTGCCCTTATATCTTATCATCATAGACCACTGAACATCATTCTCTTTTTTATTTTTGTTATTGTTGTTATTATTATTACGTCCATATCGGGTACTTTGTGTAGGACCATCTGGTTTATTTTGGGGTAATGTACCCTCTTTATTTGATGGACACACTTTAGCTATGTGCCCCTTGCCATGGCACTTAAAGTATACTAAATTATTCGGATTTGGCAAGTTATTTTGATTTTGATTATATTTTCTATTCTCATAATTATTATTGTTGTTATTTTGGGGCGTATCTGACTTTTGATTATTATTATGTGTCATCTTCCCCTGATCTATATTTTGACCATAATTTTGACTTCTATTTGTATTATTATATCTGTTATAATTTCCTCCCTATTGGGATCTTTGATTTTTATTATTTTGGTTGAAGTTACGAAATTTATTATTATTGTATCTTGACTTTTTCTCGTCATATAATCTGTCTGACCTTTCGATCAGCATTGCGTGAAGGGTTTCAATGGTTTTCTGATCTTGACTCAAAGTATTAAACTCCAACCTAGTCATATCATAATCCATGTTTAAAGATATTAGGAGTTGTTCTATCTCCTCCTGTTTGTCTAAGTTTTTCCCACAGTCTCTTATTTTTTGGGCTTATTTGGAAAACACGTCCAGATAACTTCTCATATTCCCCTCACTATTGAACTTTAATCTTTGAAAGGCCTGCTTCGCATTTATATATGTGACCTGCGTGCAGCTTTTATACCTTTCGTCAAGAACTTTTAAAATTTGATTTATAGTTTTTAGATCTTTTACTCTTTCGATCAGGTCATTGTTTAGTCCTTGATAGATTAAGGCTTTCCCCTTTTCCTGGTTACGAAAATATGCCATTCTATTAGCTGGACTAGCATTGCCAGATTCAGGGTTTAAAAAACTGTTTAATTCCAATCCCAAAAATAGTACTTCGGTTTCATTATCCTGCATAATTGGGTATAATCCCTCTGCATAGAGTGTAGAGACCATCATGGTCCTCCAGGCGTCATAATTTCTCTCGTCAAAAACTTTCTTTGCGTCAAAACGTGACATTTTATTAACTTTCGGTTTTTTGGGGGTTTAGGTCCTACCTTAGAAACACGAGAACTTAATTCTAGGGGGTAACACAGTCTCAACCGCACGATTATGCACAACACGGTCTTAGCTGCTCGATTGGGAATGCAAGTTAAATATATTATATTATAATATTCAATAATATGTTATTATTCTAAACTAATTCTCACGAAATATTCGTTGCTGACGATGAGTTGATCTCTCCGCCGTTGTTTCTTCTAGTGAATGGTCAAATTATTTGGACTATTTCGCCGAACTTGTTCAAAGTCGAATTGGCTGAGTCTTTGGCTTTTGTTTCAGAACAAAAATGGTTCTGTTAAACACGTTAAAAAATGTATTAATATTCAATGCAAAATTGTTCCACAAAAGTATGAGAGATAAATTCTGAAAGAAAAATAATCTATTATGTATTATCATTTGAAAAAATCCTTTCTGTGAACAGGAAAAAATCTGTCACCAATGTCAATAATTATTAATGTAGGTTTTCTTTTGTTGGATTCTACGAATCTCATCCAACAAAGGTTTTCCTATTTCTGCAATTCCCAACCAACAAGATAAAGTTTGAAAGGCTATCGAATCTGCCTTTCAAGTTTCGACTTTACTTTAAATTTGGTTGGGAATATACATGAAAATATACTAAATTTTATTATTTTATTGCCTAAATGTTAACTTTTTCATCAATTTTATGGGCAAAATCACACGAATTATCACTTATTTAATGTTAATTTTTTTACTTATCTTAAGTATCTTCGTTTATTTTCCAGTTTTATCGATGTATTCTTGCTTTTTCATCAGCTGTTGACATCAGACTCCGACGATTTTGCTCCGCTATTTTCAGATTTTCAACTTTTACTCTTTGATTTCTTCTCCGGAACACAGCATGAACAACTGCCAACCGTTTTTAATTGTATGTGTTGGTCTGCCAAACCACAAGATCCTTTCGTACCTGATCTGCTTTCTCCAAATTTTCGACTTCGATGTTTTAACTGGCACCCAAGACTTTACCGTTGTTTTCATTAATCTTACTTTTACTTTGATTTACACTGATTGAACTTTTTACAAATACAGGATAGTTACTTTAATCACTGATTCGAATTTTTCAATTACAAATTTTCACTTTCCTGCCACTTTGCGCGGAGGTATCACACGGCACTACGCCTTTCACTTTACGTGAATTACGAATTTTTAAACTTTTAACAAATTACACGAACATCGCACTTTAATTACCGCACTTATTTTCTTGATCCGCCACTCTGGCTACCATGTTGAGGTGAGTTTCGATCGATTCATAAAAGAAACATAAGCACGGACGTTCAACTTTAAAAAAGGTTTATTGATGACTTTAGTACAACGACTGACGAACGGAGAACATTCTCCGTCGAGCAGTGGCGGAAGAATATTATGTTGGTGATCAGTGTCGCCACATGCAAAACGAATAAATGTAATAATGTGTTACATGCAGTGTTGATTAATGTATAGTTTCATGTTCTAGAGGTAGTGATGGAATGGTATCCCAACAAATATTTAATCGTGAAGACGTGAATTCTCCTATTATTTTTTATTTCGCATCAATTTATTGACTAGTTTAGATCGATATAATATCGATATAATACTGAATTTGTGGAAAAAAAATTTATTTAATAGAAAAGAACCAAAAAAAAAAAAAAAAAAAGTCATTGATAAGTTAGTTTTACACTTTTACAGGGGAAAACAAAAAATACGGCTCTCTGGAGCAAAATACGGCTCTTTGGAGACTTGTATACGGCAATTTTACTTTCAGCATCTGGCAACACTGGTGCGTCAACTTGTCTAGTCTACTTAATAATACTTGCCATGCAAATCTCATTTTTTTGTCCATATAGTCATATTTAAGGCCTTATGAAATTAATGATGATATGATGTTCAGAATTTGTATCCAAGAACTCCAATAATTGGAAAACAACCAAACTTGGTAGTTGGTACAATTTCTCAGCTTGGTAGGTACTACTAGTGTACCAAATTTAGAGTCGATTGGTGAGGGGTCCGTATCATAGAATAGTACCTTCAAACATATTAATTTTTTAATTAGACATTGTTAGCTGTCAAATTTTTGGTTAGTAATCATGGCTGACCGCCGAACTAGAATGGAGCTGGAGATCGAGAGGAAAAAAGCTAAACTTGCAGCTATGCGGGAAGAGAATGAACGAAGAAAATATGAAAAAGAACGAAAGGATGTAAGTATAGTCGAGTACTGAAATGATTTGTTATGCTTGTTCGTATCATTATTGAGAATGACATGATCAGGCCGAAGATGCAGCCTCACGAACCGCCGGCTCCGACAAACATCACCATAGAGAAATCGATGAAATGTTATCATCTCTGGGAGTTGCTTCAGTTTCAGGTATTAATTACTATCCATTACTATCCACACAACTAGTATGTACGAAACTATGTTCAAATTAAAAAATGAAGCTATGAAATTGGAAGTATCTCTTAGCAGACTTATGTGAGGAAAAATTGCTAATTAAAGGTTAATGTATAAATGTTTGTTTCAGATGTTTTGTCTAATCTCCCTAGTTTATCCTCATGTAGTGCAGAAAATCAGGGTTCCTTGCCTATTCCTGAGAGTAGTCTTCAGTCAGCGACCGTCATATCATCAGTCATTTCTAAGTGAGAATTGCGTTGTCAATTTTTATATAAATATTGACATTTGTTAACATAGCACATGAAAACGTTATCGTTTTAGGAAGAAACTAACGAGCTTGAGCGTTTTAAACGTTCAAACAACCAGCATTTCTCCCAAAGAAACAGTTCTCTATTGTAAAGGAACTCAAACAAATCAGACATCTAACGAACGAGACGGTAATTATGTCGTACTCATTTTTTTTCGAATGACAGTTCCATAATTCATAACAACATCTCTTTAATTGAGGCAAATTGATTACACATATAAAATGTGTAATATATTTTCTTTTTGATATTTTTTCGATTGCTATAGAGCCATTTAAAAGGATCTTGTTCTTGTTCTTTGAAAAGATAATTTGAAGATTGGTGGCGGCCTCCTGAAGGTATGCAATAATGTTTTATAATGGTGCGAAGCACTAAAATATGTTCGCTACCTTAAATTGAGAAGATGTTGCTAGATTGTGCTTAAACTTAAAAAGACTTATTCATACTCTGAGCTTGCACTCGAAAAGCGGACAGTTGGAAATTCTGCTTCTAGAAATTTTAGAATTATGTCGTCTTCAAGTTTGTTTGTTAAAATGATTCGAATTTCCATTTATATTGCTATAACAAATAATGAAAACAATTTGATATTATCCATTATTTATAATGATTGTATTGGATGCTAATTGAACGTTTGAACAATATTTTTTCGATTACATTTATTTCTTTGATTGGTCTTTTGCGTAAAACACGTTTTGTTGTAAACGTCTATCGTGTAGTAACAAAATATTGCTTGTCATAACTTTATCATGAAAGAATATTGTTGAATCCAAAAATCTTTCATTAGAATATGATTTTAAACTAATACCTATTATTTTTTTGAAGTAATTTATAACCATAATTTTATTCGAGTTTCGTAGAGTATTGGATTTTTAGTCTGGAAGGATGTACATATATCTACCTCTCCTTGGGTTTAAACGAATGCTTTTATATGCAAGAGATATTTTTATCATAGGCCATGTATAAAGAATTAAGTTCGTTTTGTGGTTGGCTTTACTCGTTTACAGTTAACTGCTTATTTGCTTTCACTCATCTTTTATATTTGTCATATATGTACTGGGTAAAATTATCCGAAATTTTAACATAATTCGTTGGTTTTTTTTTTCGGTATTTGCGGATTGATTCAATGTGGTCGATGACGAACAATAGCTCAGATTTTTGGACATTACGGTAAGTTTTCGACTAAATGGTCGCATTTTTATTTGTATTATACATTTAATATTTTCTGTAAAGAAATTATAATAAAACCTCATTAATATCTTCTCACATACAACGTTTTCTCGCATGATATCTTTTTTTCCCGTAGTCCCTTGATTTGCTATACCAAAAGTGGTTTTGAATGTGTTTGATTTATTTCATTTTGTTTCATATTTAAGTCAAATAAAGTGCTCCGTAGCTCCAGTTTTGTTTAATTTGTCACCCATGTAAACTGCTGCATTTGAGTTTCAAAATAACATAAATTTTCACACATGATTTACTTTGACTCACAGCAAATGGAGATTGAATGCTGCGAGTCAAAAGTGAATAACCCTATATATATGTAATGTGCTCGTGGTTTTGATAATACTACCAGGTGGATAGGGCTGAAATTTTTATGAGAGATAGTTCTTATATTGGAGCAGGTCTGAAAGAAGTGTTTTGCCTGTTGATTAATTAGTTTCTGGGGAACTATAAAACAATAAATTCCTGGAAAGGTCATTCATCCAGGATTTTGAGAAAATAACAAAATGAATTGGGCTGAAATTTTCACAATAGACATTCTTTATATTGGTGTAAGTTTCTTAGAAGTTTGTTGCCTATTGATTCCGTAGTTTTTGAGAAAACTGGAGGGGAAAAATTGCTGGAAAAATTTTTTTTCACAGTTTTGAGAAAACTATTTAACAGATATGGCTGAAATTTTTACAAAAGATAGCTATTATATGGAAGCAGATCTGAAAGAAGTTTGGTGCTTATTGGTTGAGTAGTTATCGAGAAAACTGGAAACAAAAAATTTCTGAAAAAGCAGTTTTCTGTGATAAGACATTGATAGATTCATATTTTTGTTAAAAATATGGATAACTGTTGATAGTTTTTTGTAATACATGAAACTAGCAATGAAATATTGATATATTGATAGCTATCAGTATAAACATCAATCACTATCAATATAAATATTGAATTATATCGATATAAATATTGATTAATATCCATATAAATATCGATTAATATCGATTTAAATATAGATTACTATCGATATTATTTTGCAATTTTTTCAATTAAGCTCTCTCTATCTCCATCTACATCTCCATCTTCATCTCCATCTTATCTCCATCTGTATCTGTATCTCTATCTTCATCTCTATCTTCATCACCATCCCCATCACTATCTTCGTCACTATCAACAAACTGGGTTTTCTAGCAAAGCATTGCTGCACTAGAGCTTTTTTTAGGTTGGTCTAGCCTGGTTTTTCCAAAAATTTTGGCTACACCTTTCTAAATTTAGTGTACAGTCAATATTGGGTATATTAAACAGACCTATTTATCAATCATATTTTTTTCTTAAAATATTTTACAAAAATTGTTTTCAATTTGTTTTATTAAATTTTGGGCTTTTTTCCATTTCCTTTGTTTTACATTTTCCGGTTTGGTCCTTTGGAAAATGTATTAATGGGCTTTCATTGTAGTTAAGTTATAATTTTTTACTAAAATTTTGACATTTTTTCATTTTATCAATCTGAAGACAAGAGAATTTGAAGAAGAGTGATTGCAAGATTTTATGTGACCCCATGTTCTCATTTAAAATTCAGAACATTGACATCTGGAAAATATTAGTCAAAGAAAACTAGCTGATGTGCTTTACACTTTACCTCAGGAATATCAAAATTATTATCTTTTGGGGAAAAACCACTAAATCCTTTTATCAAATTGTTTCACCACGTGTTTCATCTAGTTGAAGAAATAATAATATATTACACACCAAGGTTAAAAAGTGAGAGTGTACATGTGAGGGAAGTTTCCAAAATGAGTGTAGCGAGTGAGCAATTCCCGAGTCATGTAAACTCACTTTTGAATGCCTATTTGGTTGGTCGTGTTTTAGATATTTAAGTCAAATTAAATTTTGAAATGAAACTTTTGTAGGGACATTGTACATGTGTAGTAAAAGCGTTAAGTTGCATAGGTAGCGACAAAAACAGCAATACGGGAATGAAGAGGAGAAGCTAAAGTAAAAAAAACGAAAAAACAGAATGGCTAGCGAGGAACGAAATTCTTCGTCGTCGATGTATTGGAATTCGGGGAAGGGAGGCGTGGTTTCTTTTTCTTTTTATACACTTTTATTCTACTCACTCAATTTGTTAAAGTACACCGGATGACCAACTTCAGCGCTGCTTTCACGTGTTACGACACATGCACACATACCCTTATATCCGTTTTTATGAGTTGTTTTTTCAATTTAAAAAAAGAGAAATATTATTTTCTCTTTCGCCATTATTTTCTTCTTCAAATTATAAAAGCGTATTTTTTAAAAACTCTGTTTAACCTAACTTATTCTTTTCTTTTTATTTATTACCATCGCAAAAGTTTCACTTTAACCGTGTGTCCCGGCACACACTCATGTTGTTCATTTGATACTTTGTTCAGTGTTTCATTTCATTTTTGATGGTAAAATTCACTAGTTTACGAACGTGTCGCTTTGTTACACTTGATTTTGAAACAATTACGAATTTCGATTGTATCAGTTAATGCTAATTTTTTTGTTTAATTATTCCATTTTCATTCGCAGTTTAGTCGTCTGAATATTTTAAGGTACTTTCCTCTTTTCATGGCTCTAACTTTATGTTCTGTTTTTCTGGGCTGCTTATATTGTTAAAATTTTTTCATATTTTTAATTTCGATATGGGATGTAGTTGATGGATTAATAATTGTGATAAAAGTATACCTCCTTTATTTTTCGTCCTTTTCTTCCACGCTTATGAAGCATGACTTACATTTTTAGCTTATTAATTTTTCATTTTGAATAATAAATTATGATCCTTAATTTTTTTTTTTGTCAAGTACATGTTTTACGTCTTATCGCTGGGGAGGTCAAATTTTTTTTGCGAGACCATTTTTCGAAAATTATGACGTCACTGTTCCTCGTCAGATTCATTTAATAATTTTAGAAGAGAAGGGAGAATAAGACATTTACATGATCCGACGTAATTTGTTTGAAAAGCAAAAACTGTGTATTTTTTTGCCACTTCGATTTGATTTTTTTTTGTGGAATGAAGTAAAAACTAACGCTGTTAAAGAAAATCGGGCACCCGGTTTCAAATCTATGGAGAACCAGAACATTTGGAATCGGATAACTCAAGAAGAGAGTATTCGTAGAATTGGAAAACCCGGATATTGTAGTCTTGTTTTTGTACTCCATAGTAAATAATTTTTTTTTTGCTCAACACGACATTTTTTCAGTAAAAAGTTCGTTCGAATGACCAGTTATCAGAATGAATTCTAAGTTCTAATACCCAGTTTTAGAAGTGACTGAGACGCGAATACTTGATTAGAATACACGGTTTTGAAAATTAATAGAACAAATTATTCTGGATCCGATTCCTTTTTTCCAGAACCGGGTACCCGGTTTTTTGAATAAATTTTGACAGCGCTAGTAAATACTATAAATGGCTTTAAATTTGATCGCAGTTATTACCAAATGAAATTATTGTAATTAAAAATTAAATGTCAAATCTGTGTGGACGTATAAATTCTAATTTAATTTAATACATGTTTAAATTAAGCTCTAGTTTTAATAGCTGAATTTTTAAGCCTTAAAGTTGTGATTGTTTTAGTTAATGTTCTCTTTTGTTTCTGAAGACGAATACAATTTAAATCCAGGTTTAAAATGGGAAGACGTATTTACAGGTAGGTTTTTATTTTAATTTATTTTAATTTTACATTCACTCGAAAAACATTAGCATATTTAATACGATGATTTTCAAGATGAAGATGAGGAAAATAGCTTCTCCACGTTGGCTGGCTATCAGAGTAAACTACCGCCGGGCATTTTACCGCACGGTTTACCCAAGATCAAGGAAGTGCAGCCCGCATGCACCTCTTTGGAGAACCAGAAACCAAAAAATGATGAACAGAAGCCTGGTAGGTCGACGGTGTGAATAAATTTTTGATGTTTTAAGAAATCGGCCAATTATATTTATTTGTACTTTGCAGTTCGTGAGGTAAGCGAAGAAGAAAAAATGATGATTGTCCTTTCTAAAGATTTTCAAACGTTCATGGATCGAAGTGGTCGCATCATAGAAAGAGCGTTGTCCGAAAATATTGACATTTACACCGATTACACAGGAATCTCGTCTAGCGAAGAAAAGGAGTAAGTTCTGAATTCATGTTAGTTATTGTAGGGATGAGAATGGTGTCCAGAAATTTTAATGCCTCCGTCACATCCGTAAGTCCACCTCGCTTCTCTGATCTTTATAAAAAGGAAGAAATCAAAAGTCCAGATCAGGGTTGCCAGATCTGCCACATTGGTGGAAAAGCTACCACATTTCAGTCACTTTGTGGTAGATTACCTCATTTTCTACCACTTTTGACTGAATTATCACACTTTCTTCCACATTTTAGAATTTTTAATGAAAATTTCGAAATAATTAAATCTGGTTTAACTTATTGAAGTGAAACTTCTCCTTAAAAAGTAAATTTGTATTAGTACTTTGATAAGACTGCCCATAAGGCTTTAAAAATTGAAAAGAAGCAAAGATGACTAAAAATATGGAAGAACAAAAGCAATTAAAATTCCTTGTATTTTGATACCCATATGGCATGCTACCACATTTTTTTACATTTTTACATTTTCCAAAAAAAAACTTTATCGCTGACGCGCGAATGAGTGTTCATGCAAAGCGCGAATGTGCGTGGTAGAATTGTGGTAGAAATTGAAAGCAGCTACCTCAATTGGTAATTTTAATATGGAAACACTGGTCCAGATGCGTAGTAAAGGCATTCTTCGTTGATATCACTCATATTATTATTATCCGTTACCAAACTTAACTATAAATAATTAATTTGTGGATGACTTTTGAGTGAATCTATCATAATACTGAAGAGATTTCTTTGCAGCGAAGATAAAGGTGGAACTCGTCTGTCGCTAAATAGAGTATTCCACGATGAAAAGTGGTCGAGAAATCGATACGTGACGTCATTGGATTGGTCTTCGCAGTTTCCTGAGCTGCTTGTGGCGGCGTACCATCAGAATTATGAGTCGCCACACGAACCCGATGGCGTTTGCTTGGTTTGGAATTCAAAATTCAAGAAAAGCACTCCAGAGTACATTTTCCATTGTCAGTCAGCTGTGCTTTCTGCTACATTCGCTCAGTTAGTACTCTGATATCCGTGTTTACGCCAGTAATGGACTTTATTCGCTGTGTTTGTTGAATGAATGCTTTTTTTTTTTTTTCAATCCTAGTTTTCACCCTAACTACATTCTCGGTGGAACGTACTCTGGTCAAATCGTCCTCTGGGATAACAGGGTACAGAAACGGACGCCAGTGCAAAGAACTCCTATTTTAGCAACCTCTCATACGGTATGACAAATCTTCTTGTACACCTTCACCATCGAATGAATTTTAAGAATCAAATATTTGTTAATGAAATTATTTGTCTGCTGCATACTGGTTTCATTTTCAAAGAATCATATTGTTCTGACACTTCGGACCTTTCATTCAATAAAATTGGCTTAAATATATTTTTTGGTTTCAGAAACGGGTGAAGATTTGCTTTCAAAATAATATGTTGTAAATCTTATCAACTGTCACCTCAGAAAATTGATTACTTTTTATGCAAAACATTAAGTATTGAACATATTTTACTGGCCTATTTTTAAATATGGTCGATACTAACAGACACAAACGTTACAAATTGATTTAAAGGCACATTAGTCTAATTTTCCACGTTTGTAGGGAGGAATTGAGACAGTTAACCGGTATTCTAGAACATTTTTTATTGTTAAGTTAGACTTGAATACTTGTTTAACCAGGTTTATTCTATACTTATACATGGGAGTCACAGATATAACATTATTCTGTAGTACTTGTGGTAGAGTAGGATACAAAATCTAAGCTCTAGTAAAAATTAATGAGTAAGTACTGGTCTGATTAGTTGCCTACTACATGTATGTAAGAAAATAATTCTCAAGTAACTTATTATGTAAGTATTGCTCTTGCATTCAGTCTTTAATATACTAATGTAAGCGTCACTTAATCCGTCTTCTGTTAAACCTGTTTTTTGGATAAAGTGGCGAAATTTCCCAGAACAGAACAAAAAACAGCGGATAATCTGGAAATATTTTTCAATTAATTTGGTGAAAAAAAAAGAAGAAAAGGAGAAATATAATCGTAAATTCTGTTAATTTTGGCACTTTTGAAAGTAATTAGGCGATTTCCTAAAGAAAAAAAAAACATAAAAACAGCCCATATAATTTATTATAATACTAACTGCACCCGTGGACTTCCTTCATTCATGTTTTTGAAGATTGATATTAAATACATCAAGAAATAGAAAGAAATGTACTATAATTATGTTAACATTGCATCAAAATTTCTTTATGTACAATACTGACACTACATGAAGTCTAAATTTAAACATAATTGTTTGGTTTATATTTCAAAAATTGAAAGTCAAAGGACATGTTTAAAACCGAATAGTTTCCAAAATTTATCTCTTGAATATTTATTTATTTTTTTTGGACCACAACTTGTCAGTGATGGATACTTACAGCACAGTTCGTGAAAATAATGTAAACAATTTTACCATCCATAAAATTGGGTAAACTTTCAGAGTTGAAATGGAGGATATCACATAAGACAAAAAAATTTTGAACAAAAAAATTAATGAATAAATTTCAGTCAAATTAAATTCAAATATTAACACAAAATATGTAAAATTATTGGTAATATATGTGTGAATGAAGGTACCAGAAAATGTTGATTGTCTATTTTGACCACCCCTTCCATTTTTATGAATATTTACTAAAGGCAGGGGTGTTTTATATTCTTACTAAAAGATCTATGAAAACTAAAATGTTGAAAGGTTTGACTTCAATAGGTTTACTAATAGGCTGTAGTAGAAATAGAACGTAAAACATTTTATAGAATAAAAATTCACTAATCTCTAAATTTTGTTGGTTTTTTTTCTCATTGGATTGTTTGTACAGATATGATAAACAGGAGTTTAGAATTCAGTTTTAGATGAATTTCAACCTCAGATTCATTGGCAGCAGTTTGAAATAAATCTACAATCATGTGCAAATTTTATTGGTTTGTCAGTTACTCGGCAATATTTGAAAAATTAACTGTAGGTTTTTATTACGCAGTGACTTCATAAAGTTTTAGAACAAAAATTCTTTAGGTATTGTAGTAAATTTGGGAGTTTTTTATTAAATCGATGCAATTCATACAAGTATTCAAAATTATACTGATAAACAAACATTCTTTAGAGGCAGTTATCAAAATTTTGCAAACACTCCATGTTGTCATATTGATTATAACTCACGTAAATTGAATAATTTGTACCTGAAATTATTGTGGTAGTTAGAAACTGTTAAGGATGGTTCGGTAGTGAATTTGAACATTATGGGTCAACTGGTTTTCAAATGGCTGTTAGTACAAAATAAGACACTTTTTTATACTAATTTTTGTAATTTTTGGGAGTCTGTGGAGACTCCACTCTTTAATCCATGGTAATGAAACTTCGTACAGTGTTAAAAACTTTCATGGCTTAAACATTAATATAAAAATTATTTTAATCCACCCAGTAGTTTCCGAGAAAGGTGCTTTCAAAGATTTGGAAACTCTTCATGTTACTTGTTTGTAAGTGACAGCTTCTAAATTTTAACATTTCCAAAGAATAGGAAAGAAAATCTTTCATAGTAACCATTTTTCTCGCAACAGATGAAAAAAAACTTACGCAAAATATATTTAGTTACTACTTATAAAACTGTAAAACAAAATAGAGGAAAAATCTTATAAGCATTTGATAATAAACACTCAGCATACACAAAAAATGATTAGAACCTTTTTTGTTGTAAATATAATGTTCAACATTGTTTTACTGAACTATTTTTCCACTACAGTTCATATTTTGTGAGAAAATATCAAAAAACTGGTTTTGGAATACATTTTCCAATATATCCACTGAAGCAAGATGGGTGGAGGTTGAAACTTCTGGTATGTTATTTAGGGCATTCATCTCTAACGATTTGTAGAAAAAACAAACTGTAGCAATTTTTCAGAATAAAATTTCTATTTTCCCTGGACTAAAAGATTATAAAAAATGTACTTGCAGTTTTTAGTGGCTGCATATATTCGATAAAAGCAGATGTACATGATTGAACATATATGTATATATTATTTGAGTATGATCTTTAAATCATCTATTAACTCATTTCCTATTTGAAAATTAATTTGAAACTTGCCTTACAACTTTTTCCATCTTGAACTATACACTGTCCAAAATTTTTGGCTTATCTGTCAACTATCTGCAGAAAAGTTCGTGGTGCAAGAATATGCTTACAGATTTATTATAGGTATAGATTTCGTTAAATTGCAGATTAAAAAATGCAACAAGAAATCTAATCTTTTCCCCAGCATTACCTATAAAATAAACTTAAATCGCTTATTTTTTTCAAAAAAAGATTAGGTTTTCAATTTGTTGCATTTTTTAATTTACAATTTAACGACATACTTATAATAAATTATATTGATAGTTTTTTGTTTTTTTTTAAATGGTTATAGCATTTTTCGATTAATCCATTCCAATCAGCCTGGCCCAATTGAAATGGATTACGGGGAGAGTAATGTATTTATGAAACGAATCGTTTGGTCTAATATTGTCGAATAAACATCTATTTTTGTGCGAACGTGTCCATTCAGATCATTTTAAGTGACGAAAAAATTAGCTAGTTTCTTCTCGAAGATTATCCATTTCATGATAAGAAAAAAACAATTGGTACCATTTTCCTTTTTTGACCAAATTTTTTTTAATGTTAATGTGTATATTTTTATAAATGTGTGTATGTATGACCAAAATTTTGTGTTCATGTTTTTGAGAAAACTATTGAATAGCTAGAGCTGAAATTTTTATGAGAGGTAGTTATCATATAAGAGTAGGTCCGAAAAAAGTTTGGTGACTATCATTGGAGTACCATCAAAGAAGACAAGGTAGACATTGTCTACCTACATAAATTCTATACTTATAGCCGAAGGAAAAAAAAGGAAGAAAACAAAGAAATAGAAACAGCAGGGATTTTCTAAACTATAATATCATTTTAATATCAACTCTGAAGGGGGCAGTCCTGTAGAAATCTACCTGATTTACAAGTAATAAAATGTTATTAGTAGACATTTTTAAAACTGTCTCTGACAAAATCAACTTTATGAGTAAAAAATTCATTATGCACATTTTTTTGTCCCAGTTCGTGAAGGCTAGGGTAGACAATTTTGAGATTGTTTCTATGTAGTTGAGAGCTCTGTGTGCACTGCATGCATTTGGTGAATTATTTGTTTTCTTCAAGCTATATAATATTATACCATATCAAATCTTATAGAAAAAACCTAACTGTCTTGCCAACCAAATTTTTCACACTACGCCTCTGGTAATTATCGATTCAGAGTTTCCGAGAAAATTGAAAAACAAAAAAAAATTCTAGGAAAAGTCATTTTTGCAAGATTTTGAGAAAATGGAAAAAGGGAATAAGCCGAAATATTCATGATAGATTGTCCTTTTTGTAGGTACAAGTCTGGGTATCGATCACGAACTGAATTGATATGAATTGATAGTTGATAGTGGTTGACACCCCATTTAAAATGCACATGCTATCAACTCATCAATTATGAACTCATATCAATTCGGTTCATGATCGATACCCAGTTCTGATAAGAATTTGATGCCTATCAGTAGTTTTTGAGAAAACTGGGGAACAAAAAATTATTGGAAAATTGGTTTTTACCAATAAAATATTGATAAATCAATATTTTTGTTAAAGATATCGATAACTGTCAATAGTTTTTCATAATTTTCTTACCTGTAACTAGTAATGAAATATCGATATATCGATATGTTTGTCAAATGTTGATAATTAATGATACAGGTATCGATTAGTATCAATATTATTTTGCAATTTTTTCAGATCTTTGGAATTCAGGTTTTTTTTGTGAATTATTGGTGAAAATAACTGGGTTTTTTAGCGAAGTATTGTTATGTTGAGTTTTTCGGCTGTTCTCATTTAAAAAAAAGAAGATTTTTAAGTGCTTAAATTTATACAGGCCCTGAAGCACCGCTTCGTGGAGCTTTGGTTTGTGCCTACCCTGGATTTTTGCTGCATAGCAGGGTAACACTGCAGAATTTGCTGTTTAGGCACGAGAGCAATACTGAATGTTTTTTTAGGACCCGTGGTTTTTGATGTCATCATATTTATTTATTTATTTATTTTGTTTTTGTCGTTCGTCGTTTGACACACAAATTGCTGATGTTGACTGTTAAAATGTTGAGTGATTTTACAAAATTTTAATTTAATGTCTCCTAAAAATTTTAGTTCTAAACTGAAATTAATGGTTCTGACTTCTGAGTTCTGGACAACTTTGATTGTTTTGATGGTCTAAGATAATGTAATTAATGCTAAAATTGTCCAAACTTCTCATTTAACATTCTATTCTCATTCGGTCATTTAATCCTAGTATAATTTGTAATGTCCCTCTATTACAAATACATATACACATTTTGAAAAAAAGAATTTTTCATGTATGTATGTGGCCGTGTGGGTAGTGGTGTATGCGACTTGAATTTTGTCTTAATAATTTTTATTTAATTTTGACTGAATAATTTTCGTCATATTTTGTCTTAAGAAAACGGGTTGCACGTTTATTATATTGATAGTTTTGTTCCAGTCTCGCCAGGGTCTTTAATTTGAAAAATTGTGCAGTCAGTCCGAACATATTTCCAATTTTTGATTGCAGCATCCCGTTTATGGTGTGACCGTTGTCGGCTCCCAAAACGCCCATAATTTGATCAGTATCTCCACAGATGGCCGCCTATGCTCGTGGAATTTAGACATGCTATCTCAACCGATGGAGACACTCGAATTGCAGCACAAACAAGCGAAGCCTATTGCAGTTACTTCTTTCGCATTTCCTTTTAACGATGTGAATAACTTCGTCCTGGGAAGTGAGGACGGAACTGTGTACTCTGGTACGTGTTTTACCGTTTACATTCTGTTCGTTCGTTTGTGAACAGTTGAGAATAATAATGTTTCTTGACAGCTTGTAGGCACGGAAATAAAGCCGGAATTCTCGACATGTACGAAGGACATCAAGCGCCCATCACTGGCATCGACACTCATGTGGTGCAGACAGACATTAGTTTCAGTCATCTATTTCTTACGTCGTCGTTCGATTGGACTATAAAATTGTGGAATGTAAAGGTGAGTCTCGATAGTCACCTTTACGTAAGATTCTTACGAAATTAGAGTGCTACATTGTTTAAATTATATTTATTTATATTTGTTTCATTATTAATTGAGTATGAACAACAAGATCATGCTGCCCAGGTCTGAAGTTGTTTAATGTCAATATTAAGAGGAAGGGGGCATTGAGTGACAACTTTTTATCAATAATATCCTAACATGGAATTTTCAATCACTCGTTGCTGATGGAGCACCGAGTCAACGTCATTTTACACCGAAAATGTGATGACAGCTGTTCTCAAATTTATGACTGCGATTGGGAGACCGAGCATTTAGCCCTTGTGTCATGACTCTTGGAACTTAATATCGAAAATAGGAGTCCTAAACCGACAATTAGGAATTACTGGTGATTTTTCTGCATGTTAAGGCTATGATTGTTGTTTGCATTCCAGAGTTTTTCAGTTTGGATCATTATATAACAATAGAGCAGTTTTTTTTGGTTTTTCACTCTTTTCTATGACAAATTTTTAAAGCTAAAACATCTGTAAAGCCAGCGAAACAAACTTTTATTTTAAGATTTTCGTAGTTCATTAAATCTCTAAAAATATCCCTGATTTAGGAAAAAATATCTCATTCAAAAATTATTTTCCATATAGTTTTCTACAAAAAAATAAAAAACAAAAGATTATAGGAATTGATCCCATAGTCATAGTTATTAGGTATTGGGGTTAATAACATAAAAATATGAAATTTTAAAGTATCAGTGCTTGGTAACAGAGTACATGGCCAATCATTTTTTCGCCACCCATTTTTCCAGGCCAGTAGTACTCTAACTATGTTAGTAGTTGTATTTTGTTTGGAAAAAAGGGTAGAAATATTCGCACTTTTTGATAATAGACTATTCCATGATGTTCGTTTTGAAAAAAGGCAAAATCTAGTTCTTGAAAGAAGCTGATCTTTTTGTCAGAAACACCTCGAAAAATAAGTTAATTTTGAAATATTACGGACCATTTGGACCTGACTTGTGCAAGTTCTGATTTCTTCTAAGGAGAATGTGATCGTATTCTCATCACTTATGGTGTCTTAATTGTTCGTTTGTTGATATTTTTTATAGTTGTT
The DNA here is from genome assembly GCA_011428145.1 of Ericerus pela. Classification (NCBI taxonomy): domain Eukaryota; kingdom Metazoa; phylum Arthropoda; class Insecta; order Hemiptera; family Coccidae; genus Ericerus; species Ericerus pela. The sequence continues at coordinate 4,072,512 of WOFM01000325.1, forward strand.
GCTGGAACGCTTTCTGAACTAAAATTTAAATTTCTGATCTGAAAACTAACTTTTTCAAAACTTATCAAGACCTTACAATTTAAGAATAGCTTGAGAGTTGAGAACAGCACTTTTTTACCAATAAGAATACGGTATTAAGGTCAATTTTGGTAAGAAATTTTTGTCGAAAATTTCATAAAAAATATTTTTTACTGAATTTTTTATCAAGTAATTCCTCTTGGTTTCGAGCAAAATAGAAAAAACTAAAAATAATTGTGTCCCATCACGTTTCTATAGACATTTTCATCATCTATAGAAACATGGCGAAACAAAATATAGACGACTATTATTCCCAATTCTTGGAATAATGGCCGCCTGTATTCTGCCTGTTCTTACAGATGAACACCATATCCAGTATGCTGACTTAGTCAAGTCATCATATTTGGCGGATGATTGTACTGTCACGCCTTTTTAGATCAGTAATTCTCCTTGGCAGGCGTTCTTGATATTTGGTCTTTTACGATTTTTCTATCCTGGGCTATTTCGTCAGATACATGTTGCATATTGCAAATCATCATAGGAAAATTTTAGTGATGAACTAAAAATGAGCTGTCAACTCTTCTTAAATCTTTTAGAATGTCCGACTATTTTCGTTGCCTATATAATTTGTCAGTATTTTTTTCAATCTTGTAGGAAACGAAACAGCTTTGTTCTTTCGACTATAACGGTGATACTGTGATGGATGTTGCCTGGTCTCCAGTTCACCCGGCAGTGTTCGCTGCTATAGATATTCAAGGCAGATTAGACATATGGGATTTGAACGCAGACGCAGAAATTCCAATAGCGAGTTCCCAGATCGAAGGAAATGTAGCGATTAATCAGGTGTCGTGGACTCCATGTGGCACTCATATAACCGTTGGCGATGAAGCAGGAAAAATTTGGTTGTACGAGGTAGCCGAGGTAGGCGTCGTTCTGTGTGTTTTGTATTATTATTATTATGTAGCGAATTGTTTGCTGATCATTACGTTTTTCTTTCCTCACAGAAAATTGCGCATCCCCGTCCTGACGAAGCGTCTAAATTAGTGCACACGTTGCAAGAACTTAAAAATAATCAAACTGATGAAGAAATTGACAAAACTCTCGCTTTCAATTCTGAACTAAGCTTTCTGTCATCTCTTACCAATCGATAACACAGTGCTTCAATTAGCGCAATGAATTTTAACATTAAAGGCTATTTATTTTCTTACCTTATATTTAATTCATAAATTATTTTTTCTATTGCTTTAAAATTTTTGCGTGTATAAAATGAAATGGAAGAGTAGGCCCATATTCACAAACGTCACTTTAACCTCCCTTCACTTAAACTTCACTTGAAAATGACTTTCTGCACAATTTTATATTTAAGAGTGTGGAAACATTTTATTTTAACATTGGAATTCTCAAGAGATATAATGTTCCCGCACTTTCAAGTACGAAATTGTGCAAAAAAAACTTTTAAAGTAAAATTTAAGTGAAGGGAGGTTAAAGTGACGTTTGTGAATATGGGCCTAGGTATTGAAAAAGAATTGATCACGTTTTATTTGTAGATATATTCGACTTCTTCTTATTGAATGAGAAGGTGAATTTTGACTTCAACTGTGAAAAAAGTAGGTAAGTTCATTTTTGTCTGTTTTCCTTAATCTGCCTTCCTCTCCCTTGATCGGTGTAGAATATGATGGGTTTGAAATTAATTTATTGTTATTTTGATGATTATTCTCTCCGGAATTATGTGTGTGACTGAAGCTGGAATACATCCCATTTTGATTCTTCTCTTGGAGTTGGATGTCTTTTCCAGCAACCTCTTTTATTTTTGGAAACCTATTTTTTCCCTTTAATTTTGTTTCTAAAACTGTCCCTCTTTATATATAAATCTTCCAACAATTCTTTTTGGTTATGCAAAAAAATAAACAAAATCACTTCGCATATTGACTCCTTCGATGTGATGTGATTCAGGGATACTTCCTTAGAAATCTCTTTTCATAATCTTGTATTGATTCTAATAACAGTTTAATCTGTTTGATGGTATAAAATGTTTATTTATTTGATTCATTCATTAATTTGTCCATTTTTCTTCAGAATAAAATTAAAATCCTATTTCTGAGTGATTCTCTCAGAAATCTTCATTTTCTGTGGGAATGATCAAACATTGAGTAAGCACAGAGTTATAGATAATCAACATACACAAAATATCAAATCAAAGAATGCAACTTGTACTAAGTTATAAGCGGGTTTTATGGAATTTTGTAAAAAATTAAAATTTTTGAATAGGACTTCATATGGCGTAGTGGTCTAAATTATCAAGAGCTCGGTAGGTTAAAAATCAGAAAAACTATTCTGAATTTCTGAAAACATACAAACTTCCAGTTTCAGTTACACTCTTAAATCAACTTTAAGGCTTGTCGCATAGCCACGTGAGATGAGATTACCTAAATGACTTGAAATTTAATGAAATTTTCCCCATGAAGCTGTTGTCACATTCTGCATTCTGATCCAAAAAGGTATGTCCTTGTCAGTCCATTGAGTATTCCCAATTACCAATTTGGATTGAAAAATTCATGTTAAGCTAGGAGACTATTGGTCACCAGACTGGAACAATCCCTCTCTCATAAGTCATAATGAATCATAAATCATAGATCAATGATTAATAACCAATAAATTGAGCAACGATAATGTCTTAATGATTGATGACTGAAGTATTCGACTCAACTATGATTAAAGCAATTAACACTACTCATCAGTCATCACTGCCAATTTTTGGATTACTGAAGTGCTGACTGCAAGTGTGAGTGCGAGTTGTGACTGGACTGGACTCAGGACTGAAACAGTGATCCTGGGACTGGAGGTGGAATCTGGATGTGGAGATATAGTGCATGGATAAGGAGGGTATAAGGATAAGTAGAGCTTATACTTTTTTGCTGGAGACTTGTGGACAGGATTCTGGGCCTGGATGGTGGATGCTGGTTGCTTCCTCGCTGACACTGTGGGCTCTGATTTGTGATGTGAGTTGCTGGGATGTATTCTGTAATTAGGTATTTGACAACTCCTTGCTTCACCCTGGAATAGATGATAAAATTAAGTCATTAGAGTGAGATATTTATGTTATTTATAGAATGTACTTTTGTAAACTTTGCGATCTTTTCATCTGTAAAACCAAAAAAAAACAACAAACAAACTGGTTACTAGATTCACCAATCAAATCATTTCCTAAAAGTAATCAATGAAACATAGTCCACTTCTATCCATTCATGAACAGTTAGATTTGGAAGACATCTGGATGTTGTCTAACTCAGATACATACTGGCATACAGCTTAAGAGATTCCAACACCCAATTAAAAACATTTCAGAGATAGAACATTTCAAATTCCAATATTTGTTACTCTGCCTCTATAGATGTTTGATAATATGTATTGGTATTTGAGTGAGATTTTCAAATATGAAGAAAGTGAATAAGTCAATTTGAAATACTATAATGCAATTAATGTGTGCTGCGTATATTATAAATTGATGCCCAACAAAAATAAAGATTTCATTCCAGTACAAAGAAAAATCTGAAGGACTGTGGTTCCAGAAATTGTTAATTGACTTTTGGCTCAATCACAATAATATGTATGTTGTATTCAAAGACAATCAAAGTTGTTTAAGTCTGATTAAATCAGGTAAATAGAACTCTCCTTGTTCTAAACACATAGATACTAAATATGGGTTTGTTTCTTCACATGTAAATCATATATATATATGTATATTTCAACTGATTGACAGATGATTTATTCACCAAAGGTTTATCAAAGCCTGCATTTGTGAAGTTTAGAGATGAACTGAAACTATTGTAATTCTCATTTTATTTTTGTTGTACGTTTATTTTTATATTTTTAGTAGTAATAATTTTTGAAACTTTTTGTTTTTGTGTAATTTTAGTTGAACAGTGATGGGTGCGCAGGAATCATCTTTTGTTGGATGTATTATAGTAACAATAACAAAATGAGTTTTAGTCATCAAAAATTTCACTTCTCACATTAAATACTTGGTTTCAAAAATATGTGTTTTGTGCTTAAAAACTGTATCAAACATACATGCAGAGCTCTATTGGTACAAGTATGGCAATATGCTGTTTTGTATCCAAAGTTTAATTCACATAATTCTTTTAGAATTTTAACTACCTATATCCAAGAACAAGTTGTACAATTTCAGCAAAATTTTCATAGAATCTTGAGCAAACATGTTAATGTTTCACTAAAATATCAGCTTTCTACAAAAAACAATGGTTTTCTTGCAATTGTATTTGATAACTTTGATTGTATAATTTGTTTTCTCAAAATTGTACACGATAAGAGAATTGTTTCTTGACCTTTCAGTCTGTTGGGTGAACTGTGAAAGTAAATTTTAAGTGATACAATGAAAGAGCTTTATAAAATTAATAAAATAATCTAAAACTATTAAAATTTATAGAATCTAACATTAAATATCAATGAATTCCCTAGAGCTGTAGGATAGAAAATGGTGTATTGCCGGACTTGTATCTGTAGGGTTTTAGTCTGTTTTAGTACATGATGATCGCCCTTTCAGCACTTTTAATTTCTGCCACCAGAGCGAGACTTTTTTCTGGATTTCCCAATTCGCTTATCAAAATTAAAAATTAAAATTCAAACTAACGGTTTAATTTTCAATTCTAGTTATTTCTTTCTTCTTTTCATGTTTTAGCATTTTGCTAACTTGTTATTTGCTTCAAATTCATTGTCATACATACATCTTGAAACTCGGTTTTTTAATGATTCTAATCTTCGATCTTCATTCGTTTTTGGATCTTGAGAAACTTTAAAACTGGTCGTCTGAATTAGCTGAAACAAATTTTTGTATTTCCGGAGTCTAATTTATTGTGTAATTGCTATAACTTCTTTTACGTCATTTTTGTTGGTCTACCGTACCACAAAGTTCTACGAGAGAAATGGATTTCATAAATGAAAATGAAAATTTATACAGAACGCCTCATACCAACTTGAAAAGTACGTATTGTTCGATTGACTACTGATTTTTCTCTTTTTAGAATTAATTTTAAATTTAAATTTGCATTTCTTCGTTCCTCGTTTAATGATAGATTCTAAACGAGCAGCTTTTTCGTCAGTGAAAAATAAAGCAAAAAAAGTGTTGACTGATGTCGTTAACACTATAGACAAACGACAGTCGCAGTTTGAGAACGCTGCTGTAGCCAGTAAATCTTTCTTAAGTATCGAGGAAATAAGGGAAAGCTACAAATCGCCGGAACGTGTTGCCCGTGAAACAGTTGAGTTGTCGAAGAATGAATATAACGATGATTATTTTTTCACTAGCTGTCGATGTTCTTCCGATGTGAATGGTAAGTCGACTCCCTGTGTTCAAACCATAATGTATTCTTTTCTTCATAAGCGTTCCAACTGTTTGCGATGTTTGAAATTTGGTATATAAATTATTAATATCGAGTATAACGTGTCTACCAAATTTCAGCAAAATCGTAGCATAGCAGCTAAACAAGAACAGTACCAATATGGTGTTGCTACGAAACTGTTTTTTGAACACAGCTTTTCTGTTTCAGAATTGGAAAATTTTTATGAATTACCCGAAGAACTGCGTCTCTCTAAAGAAGAAATAAATATATTCGCTACACGATGGCGCAACGATGTTGAAATTTACGAAGGAGACATTTTCGCATCCAGTCCTGTCAAAGCGGACCCAAGTATACTTCTCAACGATTGCATTAACTAGTTAAATATGTTTCAAATTTCTGTTCTTTCATGAGCTTATTTCTTTGTAGAAATTTTTCGTGAGTTTGTTCCTGACTTTGTTGAGGAATCCGAATCATTTGTCGATCTGTTAAATGAAAGTTTTGAAGTTATTCCTCCGGAAATTCCATTTTAGGGTTCGTATTATGGTTTTAGTTTTTATTTTTTTAAATGCTAGTTTGTTTTGAAGATATATTGTGCATTTATTTCGTTTATGCATTTGTTAAATTTATCTATGAAATAATGAGGAACTAGATGTCACCTGCAGATTTGCCTGTGCCCGGAATTTCCAGTTCTTCCTGTTTTGTCATTTGGTCTATAGTATCTCATTTTCCCCCTCTTCCAATAAATCGCGAAACAGGTAAACAGCAAAAACATCGAATCATATGTAGCGGCCTTAATAGAAGAAGCGATGATTTAAAAAATTTATTTTATTCGTTTTCGTTCGATTTTATTCATCTTTGTACTGCCAAGTCAAAATGTAAATGATGAATTTTGGTGAAAATTAACAACTTTGCCCACTGAGGGCCCATAGAGATTTCGACGATGGCTACAAACATACCTCGAAACAACAAATTAATTTCGAAAATTTCTTCCCGACCTGTTGAGCGGTTCCGAATTTATGGGCGAATAAATGTACTTACATCGAGTTTTGTTAATATAGATAAATAATATGATGCAAAAGCAAATTACACTCGACTCTTTTGCATAAACTATTACTGAATAATTATCCTCATTAGACGCTTAAAGTGCATGCAGCGAATGTGTGCAGCAATCATACTGAATTACTTCGGTTTTCTATATGTTTGGTCGCAACCAAAGTACAATTTTTCAATTTTGACTGAAAAATTCCTCTCATATGTGCTATAGAAGATAATTTGTTTTTCAGTTTTAAATTTTCTTTACATGTGTTTCCTAGTTGTGGTCTGTTTTGAAAAATGTTGAGGAAATTATCATATTTCTGCTTGAGTTGCTTCGAATTATACAAATTTAAGGGTAAAAAATAAATTTACAAAATCCTTTTTAACTTTCACCTACTTCTAAAACTGGTCTGCATTATGTTTGCTTCAAGTAACTATTATTCTTTAGAAATCATAAAATTTTTTTGAAAGATCTATTTAATTTTTGTATAAAATAAATTTCAGGTTAATCGAGCACCTCATCTTAGTGACGACATTAAAAGAGAATGTGATTATATTTTTTTGTTTCGTTTACGTACTGCAGTGTTGGAAGTGCGCTGGAGTCATCGGGTGAATAGATGGAGAATCTCTTGAGTTATTTTACGAATTTATATTTTATTGCCCCTTCTTAATTTATTTAATTGTTTTATTTTGATATCGAAAATATTTGTTCTAGTATAGACGCATCTTTATATTGATTTGTTTCTTTTTACTAATTCTAATTTTAAGTACGCGCCAAAATTTTAAATTTATCTAGCAATTCTTCGAATTATCTGAAAAACAAAAACAGTGTACTCGGAAATATTTTAAATACAATGTGTTGTACAGGTTAGTAGAAAAAAAAAGAGGTCAGCCATTCACCATGACGTCATTTATGTGATTTGTGTTTAATGTGAGAAAATAGGCATTGTGTAGACTGAAGAAAAAAACTACTCATAAAAAAAAGAAAAAAAAAGGAATTCTGATGTTTTTGTTTTGATATTTAATTATGGATCTGTGCGATCCCTCCAACCCTCGGTGAAATAAATAGTTTGAAATTTACGTTACAATTATACAGAATATCATTAGATCAATATGATGAGAAAACTTCTACTCTGGCACGTGTGTGATAAAGATGACATCGTTTTTTACCGACTGCGTACGGAGGAGATTATATGTTTTGTACGTCCTCTCTCCGGAACTAACGGAATTTCGTTTGCTCAGAACAAATGTCTGTAAATTTTAATGGAAGTAGGCTCAAAATGTTCCTGACCATCCGGAGAATGTTCTAGGCTATTTATATTTGAAAATTGAAAAATTAGAGGGATGTAATTAAAGAAAATGAGAATTTAAAGATTGAAAAAATTATTGTCATAAATTTGGGCATATCCACCAATAAGAGCAACTCATTTAGATTAACGCAGTCGGTTGTTTCTTTTTTTAAATAAAATTTATTCGTCTTATTTTTTGTTCAAATTCTAGATTTCGTCGAATTGATATTGGTTGTCACTGTCTCGCGTCTATCATCCCCTCGTTATATTTTTTTCTATTTGTGACTTTTTGTTTTCCTTCTATAATTTTGTTGAAACAGTCGTGTATTTGGTGTGCCTTCAGCCATCCTGTAATGAGCAGCGTTTTTTATGAAAGTGCTTAAATATTTTACTTTCCTCCTTTGTCAGATAATTCGTGAAATTGGGGGCGTATGTTAATATGTGTGTTGTCGAAGTATGAAGTGCGATATATTGTTAATACACAAGTATGATGTTGGTTCCTGGGCTGTATGCAAGATAAAGGCAATGGATAGTTTTACGTTGGTGAGTTTTCATGTTTGACTGTACATTTACTTTGTGGACTCTAATTCTAATATATAGCTAATAAATTTTATTTAAAAAAAAAAAAAAAAAAAAAAAAACTGCGTTAATCTGAATGATTGGTGGTTATGTGCTCAAATTTATGACAATAATTTTTTCAATCTTTAATTCTTATTTTTTTCAATTCCACTCTCCTAACTTTTTAATTTTCAAATATAAATAGCCTAGGACATTCTTCCGATGGTTAGGAACATTTTGAGTCTACTTTCATTAAAATCTACAGACACTTGTTCTGACCAAACGAAATTCCATTAGTTCCGGAGATAGGACATACCAAACATGTAACATCTCTGTATGCAGTCGGTACAAATAATTTTCAAGAAGGGATACTGATCTAGATTCATACAATTCCTTATTCCCTTTCCCGCACCCCTTATCATAAAGTTGACTACAGAAAATTTTGTCTTCATTGTTGAATATGAGTGAAACGAACGTAGGGTTATGCAGCTTTTACTTAAGTACGTCGATAGGAATTGTTCAACAAGTTTCAGGGAACAATATTATTCTTCATCAGGAGACCGGTAGAAAGGCATTACGGGTATTAGTTGATAGTGTAATGAATTTCTTCCACTTCTGGATTAAGTTTGTGAATCAAAGGTTTTAATGTTGTTGAAAATTACCCTATTTTATCACTCAAATATATAATCTTGAAGTATTCATCTTTATGATGGAACATAGGTTTTAATAAATTTACATTCAATTAAAAATAATTTATTCGATATTTTAAAAATTACTCCCTTCCGTTTCGCAGTACGTTAGAACCATAGGCTACCTAAACAATAGTATCGTAAGAGTGGAACATATTATGGTGCTTAGAATTTAAATTTTATCTCAAGAACCAATGGTACGATCTAAGCGAAATTTTCATAAAATCTTTAGCAAACAGATGTTAATGTTTCACCAAAATTTCTGTTTTCTACAAGCAATGGTTCTGTTCCACTTGTACTCGACAACTTTAATTGTATAGTTTAATCCCATAAAATTGTGTATATGAGGCTTGTTTCTTTAGCCTTTCTATCTGTTGGGCGAAAGTAGATTTCAAGTGAAACAATAAAAAATATTTATAAAAGTAATAAAAAAATCTAAAACAATAAAATTTCTCAAAATTAACATAAATATTAATGAATTTACTTACTTAGCTGTATGAAATAAAATGGCGTATTGCCAGACTCGTATCTGTAGGTCTTTACTTTCGTCCGACATTTTAAAAACTGAATAATTTAAGCTGCCTTAGTTTTTTGGCCATGCATTGTTACTTTGTTCAAGACACTTTTGGCATTGGCATTTCGTGAGTATTTTCGTTAATAGGGGGTAAATTAATGGAAATAAGTATAATATTATTCAGTACCGTTATTAAAAGTTATTAAGCTATTAATTTGTTCGACATAGACAGTGTACATTAAGTGGAAAATTTTTTACAAAAGTGGGGAGTAGCAAGCCCCCTAAGTGTCTCAACTTATTTTCGGCTTCTTTAGTGACGCGTTATTTGAATCATATCCAGATGAAAACTGTGATTTTAGGTGCTGCTTATTGTTCTTATGGCTTTTTTTCTTTCACATTATTCTTGTTCTTCATCATGAAAAAAGCAATGAATAAAATTCTGCTACTCAGCTTTAATTTCAACAGTCCGTAAGGTTTTTTTTTTTCATAAAGGGTTTATCGGTTATCAATCTAACAGATGTACTGTACAGATTTGAAAATATTAACACTTTATTTCATGTTCAATAATTATGTACTCAAGTTCAAAAACTGGAAATCTTATTATCTACAAGCCCTCAAGCGCCGCTTCGCGGTGCTTTGGTTTGTACTGGCCTGGAAACACTGATCAATTTGTTATTAGGATGAAAACAACAAAACATTTGTACTTGGCGCATGCGTCTTGAATTTTGTCTCAATAATTTTCGTTGAATTAAATTTTGTCTTAAAAAATCGGGTTATACGTTTATCTTAATAATTGTACAAAATGAGGGGGCTTTTTTTTTTTTTTTTTTTTTGTAATTTATATTATAAATTAGAAATAATGTGAAAAATTGGTTCAATATGAATAATTTTATATTAGGGAACACAGTTTCAACCTCTTTTTTCCACATTTTAACCCCATGCAACAAACATACAGCTGGTTTGATACCTTAAATGTGTCTCACTTTTTGCAACACATTGTGCTGACAAATATTCATGGTATTTTAACTAAAAAACTACAGACTATTTATTTAATTCGGAACCCCTTTTCCAAATTAGACAAAGACCTCACTCTTTTTTTTTGAAAAACATTTAAATTATATTGAAACAAAACCAAAATTATAAAAAAGTACACTCCCTTAAAATGTACGTGCACTCCTTTGAATATATATGTAATGGAGGGCTCATCGTCGTTCTGTTCATCAATGATAGAGTGTTTTGAAGAACGAAATTACTGTAAGATGTTCATCTATATATTTCTATACTATATGTATAGATATAGTAACGAGCGAAATGGAGCAATTTCATTCCCCGAAAATGCTATCTGTGTCTGACAGTAACCACCAGTAAAAATGTTATACGAACCAGCCCTCCACAACATATGTACTCCAAGGTGCACTCATATGCCTACTGGACAAAAAATGCAGTAACTGTCTTACAAACATAATCTGAAACACAGGCAACCCTATCTTGCCACTTGACTTCAATTTACTAACACGTGGGAATGAACATAATCTACCCTATCTGTATGGTCTCGGCCAGATAACAAGAATTTTTATGTAACTAATTTATTAATGGAACATTTTCTCACTTTTTCCAGTCAAACCTTACAAAATCGGAAGTACCAGGCAATTCAAATTCTAAGCCAAAATCACTCTTCTCCGGATCTTGCAATTAAATAGTAAATACTACTCCTTTCTTAAAGCCTTTTAGCTAAAGTTGAGATCATTATAGAATCCCAAAGTCCTCTCTTCCGTGAGTGAAAACCAGCAAAAATTACAAATAATTTTTCTAAAAAAATTCTATTGATTCAGTATGAAAATTAAAGCTGTAAGTTCGCCAATCCTAATATTTTTGTTAATAAATCTCAATATATTTATTCTTTTTATTTTACTCATCTAGTTCCTTAACATTTATGCAAAATTCAAACTTGTGAAAGCCTGAAAGCCACAGTTAGGTTAAAAGTGAATGAAATGAAAACCTACTGACAATCGTATGTTTCATTGGCAATTTAGAAAAAAAAAAAACTTCGACATAGCCCAAAAAATTGTAAAATTTAATTTTGAGACGTTATCCAATTTTTAGTAATTGGTGATTGAGAAAAGGATTGTGGCAGAATGAACTGACACCAAATTCTGACATGCTAATTCAAAAAATGTGATTTTTAGTGTGTTATCAAAAATTTTTAAATATGTTCATTTAGGAACTTATAGCTGAAAGCAGGGACTGAAAGTCAAATGATAAGACTTTCGCTTTCGGCTTTTGGCTTGTAACCTTGATCAACAGTAAAGCTATTGCTTTTTGTTATCAGCTTTTCAAATTTATTTCAGCTTCTACTTTTAGCTTTTGGCTTCCAAAAAATTCATAAGCTTCTGTCTTTCGCTTTCATCTTTTAGCCTTTTTTTTTTTATATATGGCACTGGTAACTTATGGCTATCGATCCAAGCCAAAAAATAAATCTCACTTTTGGCTTTTGGAAATTGATCGGTTTTTCGGCTTTTGACTTTCGGTTTTCAGCTAGCTTTCAGTCCCTGGCTGAAAATAGTTCTGTCCCCAAAGGATCGAAGTCGAACTGAACAGAACAGAAGTCTGTTAGAATACGAGGAAAAATATATGTGCAGTTGATTTATAGAAGAATGTGAAAGTATTTTTGCATGGCAATGTAGATAACACTCACCATATTTAAACTATAAAATTATTTTCAAACTGTTACCTGTTAGTAATTTAATGTGGCGTGTCACATCAACCGCCTTTGTTTTTGTTTCTATGGCTTTTAGTACCCTCGTCAGGAATCAATAATATTGTACCTCATATACGTGTAAAGCGAATAGCATCAAGGTAGCAAATCTTCCATAATCATGCTTGGTTTTGAAAAGGATCATTTAAAAAAAAAATGGACAAATTTTTGTTTGTCTTGGTATATGTAAGCCTTCACATTATATTATTGAAGCGAGCCAGGCGAAGCCTAGCGAAGCTTCTTACGTATAATCTTACAGAACGACTTTTCTAATGACGCTATTTCTCATAGATGGCCGAACCAAAAATTACCAGAATTCTCAAATAACTATTTTAAGTTGAGCCCGATGTCGTGATGAAGCCCGATTTTTTAAACTTGATCTATAGAAAAAAAATTCCGTTCCTCTACTTGGATTTGAACTGTCCTCGCACGATCCCTTTAAATATTTCAAAATTTCAGTTGTTTCAGTTTAGATTCCGAATTTCGATAGGTAAGGGGTTAAGATATTCTTTTCTTAAAAATTGAGTGATAAATCGTCTATTACATTTTTTGAAGCGCTGAGTTAAAATTTTCAGTTTAGTTTTGGGTGGAACCATTCACTGTGGGCCATTGTGACCTCTGAAAGAGGTTGGGGTGATATTGTCGTAAAAAATCAAGTGATACATCGTCGATTATGTGTTTTGAGGTTGAGTTCAAATTTTCAGTTCATTTTTGGATGCTATCACTCATTTGGTTCCCTGTGATCCCAAAAAGGGGTTAAAATTTTGAGGGACTGAGTTTAAATTTACAGTTAATTTTTGGACTGAACCCCTCATTTTTCCCCCGTGACCTATTGGTTGTTAAATTTAATCCTCGAATTTGTTTATTTAAGAGCAAATTTTCACTTCTAACACGTGTGATGTGGCCCAGGTTTAATTGTTTTGGAGGGTGGGGTTGTTGAGGGTAACCCACTTGGCTTCGATTTTGGTTTTGGGGTTCGCTTGCAACCCGCGAATCTAACCTAGTTCTTACAATTTCAGGGCAAAAATAATTTTGATAACATTTTTTATAATTGCGTGGTTTCTATGGCAAAGAAGTGCTACACTAAATGACTAAAAGTTCTTATTAGACAAGTTAGTCATCCGAGTTCAACCCCTAAGGTTTTGTAGTAATTCTAGATCAGATTCGTGAAGTGATTCGACTCAAAAATTTGATATCTCATGTATAGATCAACACCAGCTTTTTGAAACGAAGGCAGGGACTCCCTAAGAGGCCCGTGGCTCAATCTCAGAGGCAAAATTGTGATGTAATTGGAAAAATCGAGTAACTGCGGTAACTTTCTGACTTTTTTTTGGTTCGTCAATTTTTTCGTTTTCTGAAAGTTTGAAATTTTGGGAATTTCACCCTCCTTCTGGCTAAACTGCTTCAGGCTTCGAAGAACGAAGAGCCACCGTACGTCGTACGAACGGTATAATATATGGATTTAGAAGAGAACTCTTTATTAAAACCTATTCTCAACGAGTTGCATTACGAAATTTGGAAATTTTTGAGAAAAATTGTTTTCTTCGATTTTTACTAACAAAAATCGAACAGCCTCGTCACTGAATTATTGCTGCACTTTCTTGAATCGAACAGTGCCATTTTTACACCAAAAGTTTTGCCCTTTTTGCCATATTGAACAGACCATACAAATAAATTGTGATTTATATTTTTGCTTTCATCGTAATAATCCTAATATTCACATTGGTATATGCCGGGTTTGCATCCTTTAAACATTAAAACGTATCATGACTTTGTTTGATAGACTCGACTCGACATATCTCGCCTTTTTCCCCAACTCTTTTCTTACTTTTGTAAACGCAAAGTTTGAACATAAAATCCTTACATGTGAGTCATGAAGATTGCATCGTTCGCGTATGATTCATGGGGGTTAAGCCCGTCTCACATTCTCACCGTTACATTCAGTTGTCATTGTTCTGTCCAGAAGTCAGCGAACTGCACCGTGGATTATTCCAAAATTATTCAAGTAGTTAGTGTAGGAATTTAATTCGAAAATTTTATGCTGATTAATAATTCAGTTCGTCTAATGAAGCACACGATGTATCACGATATAAGTAAATGATATTTTATCAATGGATTTCAAAATTATGGACATTAACTCAAGTATTCCGTATTCAACAATCAATATACCTATTTCAGCTGAAAATTGTATCAATATTTTCACTTTTCAGTTACCTATATAGAATTTTCATCATTCGTTATTACATTCTCTCTTCATTGTGAGTGTATAATTACGTCTAACGGTGTTTTTATTAATTTCATCATTATACCACTTACTTCATAATTATTCGTACTTAATTGGTAAATTCGTTTTTATCGTCACTGAAATTCGGTATCGCTTCATCCTGTTTTGTGTCGTTTCGTGGATTAAAAAGTTGGTAAAGGTGCGAACCTACGACTATATTAATATAATTATAGCAATGGTACTGGACCAGTATAGAAAAATGATTTCTGTTTAGACATGCTGGTGCTAAATAGGCAACCAGTAGTGATGGGTAGTTCGTTCACGAGTTAGTTCTTTTGAACTAATCCTAGAAGTGAACTAATCGATCATTTAGTTTACTTCCAAATGAACTAGTTCATTAGTTCTTTTTTTTTTGATAGTTCTTAGTTCTTATCAGTCTACTATACTCGATCCGTTGATAGAACTGAAATTGAAGTAAGTAGCAGTCGATGAGTGAGTCAAAAAATTAACCAATAGTGTTGATACGAAATCCCACCTCATCTCATTCTTCATCATCATCATCACTGTCACACTATATATATGTCATACGTACAGTCTAGTCACAAAGTGTTTCCCCTACTACTTTCGATCGTATATCGCTGTTGCTTCACCATTTACATTTTCGTTTGTCAAATATATTTTAGTTGCGAAATAAACCTCTTAAAAGTCAAAAGTCTCAAGTTCTTTCGATCCTCGTTCTGCATACCTCACATCATGGTAGCCATCGCTACGGTAGAACTTTGAGGAGAGACTTAGAAAATTTTAAATTAATGAAATAATTATTTTTTGAAATTTAATTTACTGCTGTGCGTAAAATTTTTTATGTTTTTTATTGAATAATACACGAAAAGTTATCGTGTTTTTCGAGAAAGTATCTCGAATTTTAATTAATTTTGAAAAAATCAAAATTTAAATTTGAAGAATAGCTGAAGTTCCGGACTCAAATAACGGCCAATACTGGAAGTCAACGAACGCTAAATCCAGAGGGACCGCCAACGAGATCAAGAGAACAGCCAACGGAAACCTGCTCCCGTCATCGAGGACTCACCGGAGATCCAACATCGAAGACCCAATTTTTCGGACAACCCACAACAAAATTAAGGCAGGAAGTACCAAGGTCAACGGCGTAGAAAACATAAAATCGTTAGTAAGCACAGCAGAAATTATAAGGTGAAACCATTGTAAAGGTAATATTTATTGAAATTATTTATTTTTTCGTACTTTGTAATTGTATTTGAAGTGAGGTCAAGGAATAAAGAATAAAAGAAAAAATTATATGTCCCAAATAATAAATTTATCTGAATGCAAAATTGGTGAATACAATATTAAAAAAGAAGATTTAGAGGAATTAGTTAAAAAATTCGAGGGACAAAGAGTAATTGATATAAAGACTGAAATTTATAATTTACCCCACGTTAAATATTTCACAGGTGAAATTATATTAGAATCCTTTGTGATAGATATATCCGGGAGAATAGAAGAAATTAGTAGCCTTAAATATATTGTAATTTCAGAATCTTCAGTAAATTATTTTTCGAACAGAATTTATAGTTCTGCTAAATCGAAAGAGAAATTTATGAACAGATTCTTTAATTAAATAAATTTAGGAAAACTGGATAAAAAGGAAAATCGTGAAGAGAAAAATTTAATAGAAAAATTAGAAAGAGAAACGAACGAAAACAAAAAATACACAGCTGTTTGTAATAAAGAGAAAAATTTGTTAGGTTTTGAAAAAATAAAAGAAAAAATGGCGTTCTCGAACAAAATTAAACCCATCCAAGCCCCACTCGGAAAAGTTTTTAACGGAAAGTACTACTTAAATTGGCGTAGAATGATTATATCTGCCATCCGAGGTGCGGGATATTATGACATCTTTGGGGAAAACGAATTTTTACAGTCATATATAGAAAACATAGATGATCTAAACTTTCGACCAAATAAAGATATGTTAAATTACTGCAAAATGCAGGATAACGCCAAAGCGTTTGTTTTAGAAAGAGTATCAAACGACATAACAAAACAGATACGAGATTGTAATACCGCTATATTAATGCTTAAAAAATTAGATAATATTTACGGGACCAAGACCTCAGTTACGGCTAATATGGCTAAAGCAAAATGGTTAGAATTTAGATTTCAGCCAGGCGGAAACATGAAAGGATTTTTGAAAAAATGGGATGAATTGGTAACCAATGTAAGAGACAGTGGTAAGGAGGTTACCGAGAATGAAGAATTAGAAAATTTGCAATTGGCATTATGTTACGAACAACAAATAGCCAAAATACAATATGAAAGTCTACCCCCTAACGAAAAGAATTTAGATAATTTCAAGAGAATATTAAGGGAGGACTCAGACCAAAAGTATAGGGACCAAATTTTAAAAAAGAATAATAATGGTAATAACCATAATAATAATACGAATAGAAACAATAATAATAATGGCAATAATAATAGGTACAATTATAGAGGAAGATTTAATAACAACTATCGAGGAAGAAATAATTATAGAAACCCAAATAATTATAATAATTTTAGAAATGGAAATAGAAACGGTTTCAATAATAATGGTCAAAATAGTAATAGTAATGGTAATGCATCAGAACAAAGCCATAATAATAATATGAATAATAATGGTAATAATAATAACGGTGGTAACTATAGAGGAAATAATTACAGGGGAAACCCTAATTATAGAGGAAATAATTACAGAGGGAATAACAGAAACAATAACCAAAACAATCCCAAGTGCTATAGGTGTGACCAATTCGGACACATAGCCCAAAATTGTATGAATAGCAATAATCAAGGAAATAATAGCAATGGAAATACTAATAATAATAATCAAGGAAATTACCCACCGAAGGCAAACTTAAATCCATCTAATAATAATAAAAAAGATAGTTCTGAGCAGCAAGTGAAGATGTCTTGCATGGTAAAAAAATTTAATAATAATAGTGAGTG
Organism: Ericerus pela; assembly: GCA_011428145.1. Classification (NCBI taxonomy): domain Eukaryota; kingdom Metazoa; phylum Arthropoda; class Insecta; order Hemiptera; family Coccidae; genus Ericerus; species Ericerus pela. The sequence goes on from WOFM01000325.1 coordinate 4,089,954, forward strand.
GTTGTTAAACGAATTAACTAATAATAATAAAAATAATAATGATGAAAATTACGAAACATTAAATAATAGAGCAATTCTTGATGGAGCCGCAGAAGTCCACTTAACTTCCGATCTTAGCAAATTATCAAATATAAAAAAATTCGTAACACCAATAAAATTGCAATGCGCAGGAAGAAATACATTTTTATATGCCACACACACAGGAAAAATGGTGATCAAAGTCAAAAATTCCAACAAAATTCAATCATTAATAGAATTAAAAGACGTCCATTATGTACCAGATCTGAATTTAGACATCATTTCAGCAATTAAAATAACAAATACGGGGATAATAAACATCGACCAACAAAAAGAAATTGCCAACATTTATTTTATAGAAACTGCAGAAATTATAATAACTGCAAGAAAAGAAGAGGGAATATTCTATATATACTATAATGTAGAGAATAAAAAATAATTAATAATAACGAGACTGAAAAAAATATAATATGTGCCCCAGTTACCCAGGATACAAATGATGAATGGGATGACTTTACAGTAGAATTAGAAATAGTTGAAGAAGATAATACTGAATCATCTCAGGGGGGTGAAGATAACGAAATACTCACAGATCCTAAAAATAATAATGATAATAATAATAAATCCCAAATTAATAATAATAATACTAATAAAAAATTAATAATACATAGAAGACTAGGACATTTAAATGCTAGATATTTACAAAAATTAAAAATTTAGCAATAGGAATACCCGAAAACATCAACTTTAGAGATGAAGATTTCGTAAACTGTCAAATATGTTGTATAGCCAATAATTCAAAGTTGGGCCACACAGGGATAAGAACTAAACCCACTAGAAAACTAGAAATAACTTCGTCTGACATTATGGGTCCGTTTACACCTTCCATGGCCAATCAAAAATATATTCTAACATTCATAGACCATTTCTCGAAATATACATTTGTCATGCCTATAGCTAGTAAAAGCCAAGTGACAAATGAATTCAAAAATATTATAGTATCCATGAAAAACAAATTTCCGGAATACCCCATAGGAACTATTAGGTGTGACAATGCCAAAGAATACACGGATAATAAAATAACAAATTACTGCAATGAGGTTGGCATAACAATAGATTATGTGGTGCCATATTCTCCAGAATTAAATGGTGTTGCCGAAAGGCAAAATCAAACTTTAATGAGGAGAGTACGGGCCATGTTAATTGATGCCAACCTTGACATAAAATATTGGTCCTATGCTGTTGTTACTGCAGCCTATTTGATTAACAGATCCCCAACCAAAGCTAATGAAGAATTTAAAACACCGTACAAATTATTTTATGGAAAGAAACCAAATTTAAAAAATTTAAAAGTTTTCGGCGCATTAGCTTATAGACACATACCCATAGAAGTCAGAAAACAAAATGCAACAAAAGCAAAATCTAAATCGAAAGAAAAAATAGACCCAAAATTGGCACACAGAGCTGAAAAAAACATAATGATAGGTTATACGAATACAGGGTATTGTTTTGGAGATCCATATAACACAAAGTCGTACATTTCATGTGATGTCAAGGTAGACAAAAGTCAAAATATAAAATCACTATTAACGAATAAAAAACCTATAATAATGAAATCAATGGATTATGAGTATGATCTAGGAATAGTGAACCCAGTAATCCTGAATGTAAATGTAAGGTACAATAAAGCATATATAGAAGATAATGTCCCAAAAACTTTTACGGAAATAGACACAAACCCCTTCAGGGAAGAATGGACAAAGGCAATAAATGACGAATTTAATTCCCTTGATGATTTGAAAGTGTGGGAAATAGTAGACTATGATCGCCAAAAATTAATTGATACCAGATGGATTTTTACGATAAAGTTTGATGAATTCGGAAATCCAAAACCTAAAGCTAGACTTGTAGCACGTGGCTTTAAAGACAGAACGGAATATGGCATTGCTGAAACCCATGGACCTGTAGCATCTATTGGTACCATAAGATTATTACTATCAATCGTCAATAAAGAAAAATTAATAATGGTACAATACGACGTAAAAACAGCCTACCTAAATTCACCCATTATAAAACCAATTTTTGTTAAAAGACCAGAAGGCATAAATATTAATAGAAACCAAGTACTCGAATTAAAAAACTCAATCTATGGTTTAAAAACCTCAAGCAAATCGTGGTACGACTTATTAGACATGAAAGTAAAAGAAATGGGATTTGAAAAGACTAAAAGTGACAGATGCTTATATGTTATGAAAAATGAAAATGAAAAGACATATTTTTTGAGTTATGTAGACGATATTTTAGTAGCATCAAATTCACAATCTGCCATCACGAAAATAAATGAAGAACTTCAAAAAGATTTTACAATTACAATTACGAATAACCCAAAATTTTTTGTAGGTTTAGAAATAACGAGAGACATCGAAAATAATACAATAACAATTTCTCAGTACAAACACATAGATAAAATGATGAAAAAATTTGGAATTTCTGAACTCAAAAATACAAATACACCCATGGAGACAGGACTAAAAATTGATAAAATACAAAATGGCAGAGATGACACGGAATATAGATCCATGATAGGGGAACTACTTTATTTAGCGAGACTGACAAGGCCGGACATATTATTCCCTGTGAACTTTTTTTCCCACTTCCAGAATAACTCAAATGAAAATTTAAAAGATTATGTAAAAAGAATATTCAGGTACGTCAACACAACCAAAAATTACAATCTAAAATTTACATCAAAGGGGATGGAATTCAGGCATATATTGATGCATCTTATGCGCCCCAGGTTGACGATAAAAATATAGAAATAAATAATTTAGATAAAGGGAAGTCAATAACTGGATTTATGCTATTCGCCTATGGAGACTTGGTGGAGTGGAATTGTTGTAAACAGACTATTCACACCTCATCGAGTACCGCGGCTGAAATAATTGCAGTTTTTGATACCCTTGATACAATTAAAGTAATGCAACACATGAATTTTGAGATTTTTGGGGAAAAATTAATGGTTGATATTATGGAAGACAATATTTCAACACAGAAAATATGTTCCGGGGGAAGTCAGAGAAAGTCACGAGCCCTAATGATCAAGTGTTATTCAATTTTGGAAGCTTATGAAGATAAAATAATATTTTTCAGAACAGTTACATCGGAGGATCAATTGGCAGATATCCTAACAAAATCATTAGACAGATCAAAATTCGAAAACATAATTGTAAAAATATTAAATGAAACGAATATATACACATAAATACGAAATTAAAGTCAAAATTAGTACAAGTCCATAAATTCATTTTCTCCCATTTCAATTACAAGTCGTAAAATGTTCAAAAATAAGTCGTAACACGAAAATATTTGCAGAAAAATTAACCTTCAATTATTGTCAAAAAGAATAGCCAATAACACCACTTACTAGAAAATACATGCTTAAGATAAATCGAAGGTTTCTTGAATTTTATAACAAAGAAAAAATTTGGAAAATCGAGCAAGAAAAAACCCTACAAATCGTATAATAAAAACCCTATACACTTTCCAACAGGCGTGAGAAAAATACACGAAATATTCCCACACGCATGTATGAAAGGAAACTCTTCAACAATAAATACAATAAAAGATAAAAACCCATTACATGACCGCAAATTAAGATAAACCGAAAAACGTTGCCTTATCTGAAAACATATTAAACGCCACTTCGAATACAATACAACGTACGAAAGATAATATACGATGCAACAAATATTATTCTGCAATCTTGTTCATGTTACTTTTAAGATAAAATACGCAACGTACGCTCGAATTCATTGAACTCGTAAATAGGAAAAACCTTTCATCATATTTATTCTATCACCTTCTTTTATTTTTTTATTATTCATTCGTATATATGTTCGTGAATATTTTTTCATTTTTGAATTTTTTTTGTCGACTCGAATTATACGAGCGGAAATCTAAATGTTAGTCGATATATTTTAATAATTATGCATGTTACCATTTTTTTTAATTATTTATTATTTTTATTTTTATACATATACCATATAATATTTACGTACACGATAGTGTTCATTATTGCATGCATGTAACCATATTTATACACATATTTACATATTTTTATTAATTTCTATTTTACTATTTTATTTTTTTTGCATTTATTTTTTTTGCATTTATTGAAGCACAGCGCAATAAAATTTTTTTTAGGAACCCAAGTTACCAAAAATAATAAACAAACAATATTAATATTTTTCGAAATTTTTATTATGCATATATTCTTTTTGTACTTGTATTTTTTTTGTATTTAATATTTTTTTAATTTTTCTTAAATAATAATCAATAATTCAATTTCAGGAAACACGATGAAGAAATTATTCGGTAAAATTTCAGGGGGGTGTTGATACGAAATCCCACCTCATCTCATTCTTCATCATCATCATCACTGTCACACTATATATATGTCATACGTACAGTCTAGTCACAAAGTGTTTCCCCTACTACTTTCGATCGTATATCGCTGTTGCTTCACCATTTACATTTTCGTTTGTCAAATATATTTTAGTTGCGAAATAAACCTCTTAAAAGTCAAAAGTCTCAAGTTCTTTCGATCCTCGTTCTGCATACCTCACATCAAATAGTTCTAGCATGAATTTATGAATACGAGCCGATCATAATATCATATAATAAATTAGTTGATTTAAATGATATGAGCCAATCATGAATCAGCTGATTGAAGTCTGAAGTGATCGAGTTGAAAAATTTACTGAACTACTGAACTAATTGAAATAGTTCAGTGAAGTAGTTCACTTTGGTGAAGCAGACTCAATGAACTAAATCCAAAAACTGAACTAAAATTCCCATCTCTAGCAACCAGATTGAGGAGACGTTGTTCGCAGGTAACGTTATGGCTCCTCGTTGAAAGGAATCAAATCCAACAAATTAAGGCCGTTAAATACACCCAAATCCCCTTTAATCTGTGTGTGTTTATGGATATTAATTCGTTGACAAATTGAACAGAATTTGTCGTTGAATTCTATTCCATTCCTTTCAATTTGTGTGTAATTCAATGACTGATTTGTCGATGAATTCCCTTCGATTTATCAGTGAATTAATGTTCTTAAAGAAATGAATCAAAGGGAATTTATATGCGTTTAATGGCATTAATTCGTGTGCATTTAACGCCCTTAATTCGTCAACGAATTAATGTTAATTCGTCGACGTTTTATAACAAACTATATAGAAAGAAGACAAGTTCAGGCGCATGCGCACAACCAACGAGGAGCCATAAAGTTACCTGCTAACAATGTCTCCTATCAGATCGTACCTTTTGACATATTTTTCTTCGTGTTTATGTACGCTATCCTTGTGAATTTAAGGGATTTCTTTATCAGATGTATTCTAACTTGGTGAAATCAACCAAAACATTGAAAGTACGAAGAAGGTACGCCAGGGTTGCCTCTTCGAGGATATATTATACAATTTATATATGATGGAGACGACATGCTACTATTTTACAATGGGATTGACTGTCGTTAAGATTTATATGGAGCATTTACACACTGGCGTACAAATTACCCCATACAATCTACATTAACTAATCAGAATAATCCTTTGAGGATATATATATATATATATATATATGATGGAGACGACACATGAGCAGTTTTCTAGTCCTACCTATAGAAAGTGCTTCTACAAACACGAGTACCTCCAACTAAATATCTGATATTTGTTTATAAACACTGGCATACAAAGTACCTCACTTTTACACTGATTTGCAATTCTGATTGGTTGGGGTGTTCAGTCTGGGTTACTTCATACGCCAGCATGCCACATCTACAGTCTGAACAATCAACCCCATGTTAAAACTATTCTGTGTCATCTCCATTATATATAATATATCCTAGTAGGAATAATCTGATTATCTAGAAAGGGGTAATTTGTATGCCAGTAAACAAATGCATGTGGTGATTTTTTCTTTCAGTCAGATTTTTAGAAAGCAAAGCATATGGTGTGGGTAGAACTATCCATAGGTCCGACACCAAAACCACTATCGTGTCATCTCCATAATATATATCTTCGAAGGATTGCCTACTTTTTCACCAGCATGTCTCGACATTAAAAAGTACATTTACATTAGTCTTATGGAGTTTTACTGATCCAAGTACTATAATATGTATATAGTTATACTCAAAGGTGCAACCATATTGCAACTTATTACACCTGTTGCCAGATATTGCAACTTATTACACCTGTTGCCAGCGAATGAAATGATCGAAATCTGCAGAGCAAAAGATGAAAGCGTAAAGTTTTAGCCGATCTATGTATGTGTTATTCAGTCTTATTTAGCCAGCTTTTTCAAATATTCAATTATCGATTTTTTATTATACCTCTGTATTAGTATATCAGAAATCTTGGTGAAACTTCATTGTTACTTTATTTTTATAAATTCATTATTTGTTTGATGGCTTGTATTATGGTTATGGAATTGAGTTTCACAATTTGGCATCAATGCTACACTTTTGTATTCAAACAAGGTGGTATCACTGTAATAATTACACGCGTCTTTACTTATTAAAATTTACAAACACCTTTATGTTTCTCATATGGTAAGACCATTGTAATAATATCTTTAATAATTTATAAATTTCTCCAGCGTATACTTACAGTGTGTTTGTTATAGAAACTGATCAAAGCTAGTTTCCATGGAATATTGAAAAACATTGTGTTTATATCCAATTATAGTCTACCCTGCTTGACCAAATAAAGGTTTCATCTTCAATCAATTTTTGAATAAGGATTTATATATTATTGTGAATGGGCAAATACTTATCAGTTGAAGTTAACGGATTACAAAGTGAATCCCTAAAATTATAGTTTTCGGGAAGAGACAAAAATATTTATATTTTAGTTTTGAATTTCACGATTTCGTTATTTACTGTATTGTCTGTATAGGTCTATTTGTTAAATTTGTAGATCGCATTTAGTATCTCATTATAGCCTTAACTGAAGGACCTATAATTGATGAAGGCCATTTTCTGTAATTAGCAACTAATCAGCCATTTATTCAATATGCTAATGTCTCCCTCTTAGATTAGGTGCCATGATTTTAGAAATATACCTTATCGTTATATAATTTGACAGTCTAATTATCGGTTGTTTTTTCAAAATTGTTAGGTTTTGTTTTATGAAATATGGTGTTAAAATTTAGAAATGTCAAGTATGCAATATAATAAATGAACAAATTCTTGCAGCTACAGTTTACAGTAAACCATAGTTGTGTGGTATGCTAACCAGGGTGGTAACATGCCACAAAAAAACCTCGCTGGCTGCACAAAATATTACCAAACTCACTTGAACTCACAAACCCTGGAATTCCAGAACAATAGAAGTCCAAATTTTGTACAAAAAATACGGATTCTGACTATGAAAATCCTATCCAGATAATAGCTAGAGTTACCAAATTTCAATTTCTCCTGGGTATTATTAATAAAATTGTGTACATAAAAGACAGATATTCCTAAAAGTTACAATTTTTTGCCCTAACATCATTGTTAATCTTGAAATCACTTGAAATACATGAATTTGCCTACAACATCACCACCTAGCGTAATATGTTTCACAACACAAGAAAAACAACACATACAAAATACAAAATCATGTACCTATTAATAAACAAAAGATTTACATACCAAATTTGAAATAAAACAATGTCCAACATGGACAAAACAAATCTGTTAAGGGGGAGAAAAATATAAGTCAATTGTGGAAGTATTTGAAAATAGGTGAATTCTAGATGACCCTAGAATTCTTGTAATGTACAGATAAAATCACACGTACCTCAGTTGGAAGAATTTGTTCAATATGATCAGTACAAATACCCATTTTGTTCCTCCTACATTCTTTATTTCCATGATTTCTACAAGGTACATAATGGTAGCATATTTACTATTTAATATAATTCCATTTTCGCATGTTTTGACTGATTCAGAGGTTTAAAATACTGCTTGAATTCTTTGCTGACTCAATTCATAAAAAGATTCAACTGGGATTGATTTTTTCCCCCAAATGAATTAGGGGCATGAATTTGTTGGGTTTTACTGTTTTACGATCTTTCCTAGATGCTAATATAATTCACTCGCCTGTTGGCGGTTAATGATTTCTTGCAAATTATATTTGGAAAAAAATTGATATTATACTGAACAGGGTGTGACCCAGAAACTTTCGAACTTTGGTAGTTGGGTAGTTTTAAACGTTGTAATATTTACTGATCAAACAACCTGACAAAATATTTTCTTGAGAGATATACGCTACATTTTGTGTATGTGTGTACATGAAGTTGCATAACACTTTTAGTAGGAGTAATTTTTAAACTGTAGGAATCGACTGCCAAACTTTAGCGGTAGTTTTAGTGCACGGATGAGACGAGTAAAAAATATTATTTCAACATGTGGCCTATATTCGATACTAGAGGAGCTCTAAAAGTTTTATTTTTCAATAAATTTTTTCCAAAAAAGTATTATAAGCCATAATGTTGCAATAAAATTACGTTTTTTACGTATTATATCAAACTATCAAGTAGGTACCTACCTATTAAATGAGCTTTCAAATTTTGGTGGTTAGTAGTATTTGATGAAAGAGGTCACAAAATACCCACTTGAAAGAGATACTCTGCATTCTGTGTGAGTATGTACACGAAGTTACATAGCATCTGAAAATCGACTGTCAAATTTCGAAGGTAAGTGGTAGACCAGTGGGTACTCGATGAGACGAGTGAAAAAGGTTGCGTAAACAGGTGGCATATCTGTCATATTGATGGAGCTAGAAAAGTTTTGAATTTCAATAATTTTTTCAAAAAAATCATCAGGCCATAAATTAATGTTGCATTAACGTTTTTTCCTTATTTCATCGAGTGTCACGAACTAAGTACATACCAAAGTTCGACAGTCGATTCCGAAGACATCCTTTTTAGTGCAGTCATTCAGGTTTCCTGGGAAAGTTATATGAACTCTGGTTTTCAATTATTTCTAAGTTCTGTGTTGTACTTATTTTATGGTCGTTGCTCGTTGATGGGTGTGTTGCTTTGCTCAGTATCTATCTGGATCTGATTTTTATTTTCAAGAAAATGTTCGTATTCTATGCGTGGAAATTTTCACGTTATAAAAATTTTCGCATAGCATTAGGGTTTCGATCTCATCTGAAAGATACCTACTCGTCTTTGCACGAATAGATGTGAGCTTTTATTCTCGCTTCGCGTTAAAGTGATGAGAATAAACTACCGAAACCAATTGTTAGGGGAATTTTATAGTGGTATAAGTCAACCTTCGTTTAAATACCGATGTAGATACTTGTTTTTCGATTGTATCTCGCTTATATTTCAAAATTCAATCGTATTTTAAATTTTGTGAATATCGCGTGTGTTCCCTTATTCTACATGAAATAATGATTTCACAATCTAATAACTTTTTGTATTTGAATCCTGTTTGTAGAAATACTGGCCAGATCGTCTCACGATTCTTGATTGATATATTTGAAAAGGCTTTCGTTTCTTTTCTCAATTCAACCGCATAGGTATATCGTTTATAATAAGCGGAGCTGTAGATATTAGTAGCATTTGAGTGAAGGGATGCAACAAACAAGAATCGGTTTTCAACATTTTTTAAACTATCGTTGATATAATTTCGCTTCTCCGACTTAAGTGTTTTCTTCGTTTTTTCATTTTTTTCTGACATTGTCTTTTTTCGTATCTATAGGTATGCGTACGGTATAGTTTTCGTTTGGTAACTTACCTATATTAATATTTTATCTGGCGGTCATGAATTCTGCTTAAGTACCCACAAAACTTCGGTAGGTATAATCGTCAAAAGAAATTTAATTTTAAATACATATGGGGGATGTAAATTTGTCAAGTATAAATATTGAAAAGTAAAGAGCGAACGACATACCGAGTGGAGAAAAAAAATAAAGAGAAAGAGAAACAGAGTGAGGGAGGGAGAGGGGGAGAGAGTGTGTGTATGTGAGAATGAGTGAGAGAGAGAGAGAGAGAGAGAGAGAGAGAAAGAAACCGAACTTATGGACGAATATTTTCACGCTCTTTATTGGTTATAACTTGAGTATTGCTATGAATTTTAAGGAAGGGGAAGGAGAAAATTTCTCTCTTTTGACCTACTGACAGTGGTGAAAGATGGTGGTTAGGGGAGAAGGTACCTACTGCGTTCGAATGAAAATGCTGAGCAGTTTATTATACCGAATACTCGTCATTTTTTGTTTTTTAAGATTAATTTAATCAAAGTTACTCGTGGATACAGTCGAGGTTTTTTCCTCTCCTTCAAAACTTTGATTACAATATTGGAAAAGTTTTGAGTTTGAAAATCATTTTTTTTTTTTTTTTGTTTATCCGTGACGGTATTTATAGATTTGCAAATGTGAAAGCTCGTGCAAGACAAAAAGAAATTGCAAAGTTTTTGTATTATTATTGGCAGTTGGTTATTTTTAGCGGTGTGTGTGTGTGTGTGACTGTGTATAGAATGATTTGAGTTACATATTATGCATGACAAGGAAATTTCTAAGTAAAAATTTTCTGCCCTTCCAGCTCTAAGCTTCGTCTCGAAATCTTCACATTTCATCTTGTTTGAAAGTAACTCATTTACCATTGTATAATGTCCGATTTTTTTCTGACAATTTAATAGGAAAATTTGAAATTAATCATAAAGTTCTGACTGTGTGGAATCATGGTGTGCGAATAAATATTTTCCATTAAGAAAAGCCAAATAAGAATGGAACAATTGTCTGTGTGTCAGATTTTATTTAATTTTTCGAAGGAAAATTATTTGAAAATTGAAACGAATTTTATCGCTTTGTTTGTAATAGTGAAATTTTTTTGAAAATTTACGAGAACAATTCTTTAAAGTTGGCTGAACTGATTCACTCATGTCTTTGAATACGTTTTCCGTGCATAACCGGTATTTAACGTAATGAAAAACTTGCAAAAAACTAAATGATTCCCACCTAAGTATAATTTTTTTAAATTTATTTATTGGTCTTTGGCTTCGTGGACATTTTCCCCATTGTCTGGAGGATATATTTAGTGCCGTTGTAGAGGAGGGAGATGGTCTGGACCCGGTGGTCAATATGGTCGGCCAAGCATGAATTCTTCAATAGCACGAAGGAACACCAACTCAACAAAACCTAATACACCGCCATTTTGGATCGGGAATGTGACGGTGGCCGGTCTCGAACTCGCAACCCTTCGATTTCAAAGCCAAGAACCTGACAAAGTATTTGTTAGATGTCCTTCAAGGAGTCTCATAATATGCAAAATTTCAGTACTTGCTGATGTATTTCGATTTATTTGGTATTTTTGAATGAAAAAGACTTGAAATTTCCAAAAATTTGATGCATTTCATTATAAAATTATGGGAAATTTCCTGTTTTTTTTTGTTTGGTATTTTTTTATGGTTTGGCTGATGTATTTATTTTTTATGATGACCGCAAATCTGTGGTCAGAATTTTTCTAATACGAACTATGTAATTTTTGAATTAGTCGAGTTGATATAACGTCTGGAAAATGTCCATGGTTCAAGAATTTTGGTTTTTGAAGAACGTAAATTTTTTTTGAGAAGAATTTTTCTCTTATGTTTAATTACCAGAAGATTATCTGTAAATGCCTATCGAGTGTAAAATTCGGATTCAGTTTTGTAATGGAAACAATGGGGTTGTGTGTGGTGGATTGAAATTAGATTTTTTCCAGTCTTATTGGTTGAGATTTTCAATTGACGACCCTGTCCTTTTTGTAACGTCTCCAGACTCTCAATGAAGACAGTTTCCTTCAAAATTATGACGTGTCTCTGTCGATAAGTGATATTTTAAATTTTTTCAAATATATTATGAAGTTTAAACCATCCCCTATTATAGACCAGTTTCACAAATAATGTGAATGCTGCAACAGTTCTTGAGAGTTGTATAGCCTATATAGATTGTTGCATTATTTCAAAAATTTAGCTAATTAGAAAATAGATGGTTGTAAAATCAGCGTTTTCGTCACAGAATCATCAATGAAACATTTGTAACATCAGTGAAAACTCTTTGTAACATTATTGCAAGGTGCAATATTATCAAAATCCAAAAAGTTTCTTTGTTATACAACAGAGGTTTTCAAACTTTTTTGATGTGTAAACATCTTAGCATTCTGACTGTGGTAGGGGCTAAGTGAGAATTACAATCGTCAGATTTGCGTAACTGTAACTTTTACAATTGTAACTCTCTTTTGTGTGTGTTATATAATGTGTAGGTGTATGGTTGTGTGCATGCACAACGTATTGCACATGCACACAATATTTAAACATCAATCCTTCATGAGTATAGCCCATATAGCCCTATCGGAACTAACACCTTTTTTTTTGTTCATGACTTACTTAGTGAGTCATGATTTTTCCATGGTGCCCTTCTGTTGAACATACCCAATATTTTCATTTTATAGATGAGGTTCGTTGTTATCACAATACTATATAATTGATTCAATCTATCTAGTAATTGGCTAATTATAAAATACCTTCGACTGCTAACAATTTATTACAGTGTGGCCTAATATAATTTTACTATGTTAAATTGTTTATTTGAAAAATTCACTTATAAAAATATTCAATAAGCTGCGACATTCCTGCAAGCCAGACATGGCACTTCAAAGCGCCATGGCGTACAGTTTGAAAACCACTGTTCTACAAATATCCTAGAAATGATTTCATGCGAGGTATTCTGTTGCTGTGAGTTTTTTGTCTTGTTGCAACATAAATTTGCAATGTTTCATCAATGTTTCACAAATGTTCCAAAAATATTTTAGGGTAGGTTTTTACTCTGCAACATTCTTAGCTAACTGAAACTTAAATTTACAATGTTTTATTGATGTTTTTCAGAAGTTTCAAAAATGTTTCCCTGACAGGGTTTTTTCTGCAATTTTTTTGTCAAGAATTTACAATTTTTCGATGATATTTTACAAATGTTTTGGTAGATGGAATGAGTGAAGTAGTGAAGTACATCCTGTACAGTAAAAAGCTTATAGTCTAAAGGCTACACCTCATTAGAAGGCTGGTTCATTTGCAAAATAATTGCTTGTGAACCAAATACGAAAATTGGAAAGTAGGTGATTTTGATACGAGGATTATCAAAACAATGTTTCAAATATTCCACGTCACACTAATTCAATTAAGTTTCCTAGATATTTCAGAAAGCATTTTCGAATGTTTTCAAAATTGATGCAGTTTTGCAGTAAAAGAAATTGTCTTGTACCAAGTTTTGAAGAACATTGTCAAAGTGAAACATTAGTGACGTTTTTTTGGGTAACTGTTGCAGTATATCACAAATGTGATAGTTGTGATTGCAATATTTGTGTATTTTACATACCCGTGCCTATTAGGTTGACTTACTGGTTAGTCTTGATTGTGGTAATTTATAATGAATAATTGAAGTATTTGGTTCACCCTGTTTAGCTGAAATGGTAAAAAACTTATGGCAGAAGTAAATAGAAAAATCTTAAATTAATGATGTCAAAATAAAAGATGGCTTCTGATTGGCAGATACATTAATAAAACAGGAAACTATATTAGTCTAAAAGTGTTACTCTCAAGTCTTAAATTTGTTTGCAATTTGCAATTAGCAGAGTAAAATCGAAATCATCATCTGCATCAATGTCCCTTAGAACATAACCAAGTAGTCAGAAAAGTAAAAAGCCATGTTTTAAATTCAATGCATCCAAATTCAAAATTCATTATTAAAATTCAATAATTGATGCTGATGTTAAATTATTAAGTATTGAGGTTTTCAAGTCTCAATATGAGACAATATCTATTAGTTGTGTTTATTGTAAATCACAAAATTTGATGATACCCGCAGATTGCAGATCTAAAAAGTATTTGTTCTCAGAAAATTTTTAGTTTGCTGTTATTACTTAATAACATTTATCCTGCGTAGGCTTGGCCTCCACATAGCAATTTGATTTGAGACTTATAATCCTCCTAAGAGAAAACTTTAGTGAGAGAATGAGAGAGATCAAGCAGTTTTTTTTAAATGTTTTTCTCCTTTTTTTCTGTTTTGATTTTTTTCAGTTTACTGACAATAAAGAAATGAGGGATGTACTTGGAGGAAAAATCCAAAAATTTGCACTCAATGAAACAACAGACTTCAACTAAGGTTTGAAACCTTGTTTGTGACAACCCACTTGATAAGAGTAACCAACTACTTGACATAAGATGGCTTTCTTTTCTCCTGCATTCTTCCCCTCAGTTTTCCTCCTTCTCCCTCATTTCATTTTCAAACCATTTATTTGATTGGGCCATGTATACCTACAGTAAATATAATAGGTATAGGGTATAGGTACTTGCATTTCAGTTTTGTAACTTTTTGGCACTCTATATCTCAGAAATAGGGGTGATACAGAAGTATGGAATTTTGGGGACTTATTAATATAGTAAAGGAAATATGTTTAAGGGAAGAAAAAATGTGAAAAAATTTCTGTGATGAGTGAGAGGATAACTTTTTCCCCCGGGGGGTTATGGACTTTTTCTCTTCTGATGGTACATCTACATGGTGAGACCTTCCTTTTAATACTTCAACATGAAAATCGACCATTCTCTTCAACTTAGTTTAACAGTAACAATACCGTATACAGATTAAGATGTAGATAGTACTGATGGATAGATTGAAGTGCTCATATTCTGTTTGACGAATTTTTGTAAACTTGGCACCTATCTAGATAAAAAAACAGTATCTGGGACCACCACAGACTGTTAAATTTAATGTGATAACATTTTCATCTTCAATATCAATGTTTTACCATCAACTATCGATATTGTGTTAACAAATACCTGGATTTCCTCATAACTGTTTTATTAATGTTGAATGAAATATCGATATTTCGATGTGTCATAAGAAAGTGTTGAGACCACCAATCCTTCTCTCCTCTCACTCCTGCAAACACACGATCAACAAAATACATAATTTATAGATCTGTTCGCGGCTACACTGATTTACCACATCCGCCGCTCACTCGTCCATTTCCATTTACATTCGTTTATCGCACTTAAATTGTACTTTGTTTAAATCATGTATCTTTCTTAAAATACACTCGCTTCTTGGACGCAACTTCGTGTAAAACCTTTTTTCATGTGTCATCACCAGTCCTCATCCTATAGAAAGCTATGTAGTTTGTATCTAAATATTATCGATAATGGATGGAAAATTTAACAAGAAAAACCACATCGAATGTAAAAACGAATCCCGTATTTTTCCATATTGAAAATAAAAATGTTATCACATTAAAAAATCATTTTTCTGAAAAATTTCAGCAAAATTGTCGGTTAGTTATTTAGAACGCGTTTACATACATACTTACACACATACACACATGCATCTGCTCGTACATACATAACATTTTCGCTCGTATTGTATAGCATAGGATTTTATTGAATATTTTTAAAAAATATTGAGAAAAATAAATTGAGGAGTTATTATTTACGCCACTTGACAAGATATTGCTGGGAACCCTACTCCGTCTTCTTTACATTTTATTAGATGTTGAATTTTTTTGTTTTTGTTTTTAACAGATAGTTTAAAATACGATTTGTATATTGTTTAGAATTCAAGTAAATGAAAATTCAAACACTTTTTGCTCTTGATTTTTTGAGTTTATTTCGGCTTCGAATATGTACGAAATCTGTAATATTCCTTGTTTTCACGCCCTTTAACGCGAAGCTCACCGAGGTACTCATACATCTTCGTTAATAAAGTTGCCTTTCTAACTATGGATAAGTTTTCTGTTCGAGAAACCATCTGCAGGTGATGAATTGGCGAAGAAAATGTTCGATTAACTTTTTTTTTTTGAAAGTTGGGTATTTCCCCTCGAAGGAGTTGTTATTTTGGTAACATTTATATCATGTAAGAACGTTTATTCTTAGCCTTGCCAAAATTTTTTTATTTTGCAAGTATAGGTTCGATCACGTCGGACAATTTTATTTTCTGATATTCGAATTGGGAACACACGACTTAGGCTCAACTTAGCGGTGTTCGGAATGGTAAATAGGTTACTTATGCAGGGTGCGTCGTAGCAACATAGCCCATTTCAATTTTAAATTGCTCATTTATCTGAAGAGAGGGTAGTTCAGGCTGCATTAGCGCTTAACTAGGTATGAAAAATGTTGATGTCAAAGAAAATTAAGGATTTCGATAATCATTCTGACGCACAAGTATTACGATGCATGAAGTACCTGTGCAATTAGTGGAAAAGTGTTGTTGAATTTAATTCGAAAATTGTCTTCTTTTTCCTCGAATCCTTTTTTACGAGGCGTGGCAACGAGATCCTCTTTCTACTATAACATTAGCCCCTCCCTTTCCAGACATATTGTTTTTGATCTCGATATAATAATGCAAAAATGATTCAAATTATGACTCTATTCTTTTCATATAATTTTTTTTTTGCGCCCCTCGATAGGTGAGCTCCCATGGATATTTTTCTCGCTTCCCCTTCAGGTTGAGGTAACGCACTAGTGAGAAGATAAAATCCAAATACAACAGGCTGAAGAAAAAATTGGTTTGGGAGATGTATACCTTAGGGATTAGTTCGTCAAATCCTTCATTGATAGACGGCCCTGTCCATTACAGGTGACCCCATTATTCATGCATTGTCTATGAATCAAGACTTTGGGTTGAGAAATGCGTACACGAACGATCGCACCTTTGCCTACGATTATGATTTGTGTATGAAAATAGCGATGTACTCGTGGTCGTGGTATACGCTGATAATGCATGTAGTACACAGTTAGGGGGTCCGGGGAAAACCCGCTCCACATACTGTCTTTGCCGGTTAATGTATTCACTGCTGAAAGAGTTATCAGCTCACTCGTTTTGTGAGAGTTGAGAACACACAAACTGTAATTACTGTGTCAGTATTTTGGAATAATTTTGAACTCGCTGTGCGTATAGTGGTACATATACTCGGGTTACACCAATTAGTTGCAAAATAAAAATAATGAAATTGAGATATATGGTCGCGGCGGATAACAGAGACAGAGAAAGACAGCTGCAACCGAAAGTTGACTAACTAAGTGGCCCTTTGATTATACCTATACGGACAATGGATTAGGATTAGTCGAGTTAAAAATGATGCAGACATCCTCTACTACTTTACCACTGTAATTTTCCAAGTGATAAGCTATTATGGACATGATTCTGATAAAAACCTTATTCGATCATGGTTGATCAAGTTAGGGCTTGTAACCAAAACATTTTTGGGTTATTGGTTACTGGGAACCAGTAAAAATCTATATTGGTAACTGGTTATTGGTTAAAAATGTAATTATTTGGTTACTAGTTATTGTTCTTAATAACCAAAACAAATTTTATGGTTATTGGTTGTGGTTACTAGTTATTGAATGAGACAAAATTTGTGTTAAAATAGACCAAAAAAAAAACATTTTCCCTAGGTCAAATTATCTATAATTAATAATTTTCTAGAAAATAATTAGTAATTGTTGAAAAAAATATTCAATAATATTGATATTCCATGAAAACCCATAAAAACCGATTCTTTCTAGTTATCGTTCTGGTTAATGGTTTCAGCATTTTATGGGAACTGGTTATTGGTTATTAGTTAGGTGAAATTTTTTTGTTTTGCTTATCGGTTCTCAAATCAATGTTGTAAATTTGTTTTGGTTTTTAGTGGTTATTGTTCTGGTTGTGGTTATGGTTACAAGCCCTAGTCCGAACGCATCATTGTACCTTTCAATGAATTATTGAAATTAATCATTGCGGTAACAAAGTATTCCTGGTCCATTATGTATACTATAATAGAAGGAGTGGACTTCTTATGATAGCAAACATTTAGGAGAAGGACTGAGGCTGAGACGGCGTGATAAATTGTCGACATAGTAGAAATCGCATTGATGCGAATTTCCCAGGATAGGAACAAATGGGAAAAAATTGTTGGTGTCATTGTCCAGAAGTGGGCCTAATCGTTTTGTTTGTGGCACTTGCATCTGGTTATGAAAATAAATACAAACTAATAAATGACGAATTATTCTCGAGAAAATGTGGAGATCCGAGCAAATAGTGTTTTGTTGCTCGAATTTGGCGTCTGCGAAGAAATTTCGTATTTCCTGGAGTCGTCTATACTTCGTCGCACATTAAGAATGTCGTTCGCTGGTGAAAAAAGTCGGAGGCGAATTCATTAGAAAGGTTTAAAAAATTAATGCAGGAAAAGAGAGTGGGTTGTACGGAACCAAAGGAAGTACAGAAAATAACGTAAATCGAAGCCTATGTCAACATTTATTAAACGGTGTTTTATGAAAAACAACGTTTACCATTCATGCAACAAAGGTCCATTCAAGGGCTATTTCTCTTCCACAGAAAGCTTATTCGTCGCCGACGCCATCTTTGTAAACAACACGTAGATACGTAAAAAAAAGAGAGAGGATTTTAATTTTACACGAAGTTCGGACGCGCTAAAAGAACCATTTGAAAATGGAAACGTTTATTCTTTACGCACGATACGTAAACGTCGCTTTACAACTTCCTTCTCTAATAAATTTCTATTTTTAATATGAGAATGTCTAAAAGCTGCTGGAATTTCATCCGACTACTGTGTGTAGTAGGTACACCTTCCATGGGAGAATCATCTGAGCGTTGGGTATTGTGCGATTGCGATTAATTGATGAATCAAATCATATCAAATATCGATCAATCTAGAATTGCTGGTGAACCAATTATGTCCGTATTTTGATCGAAAATCATTATCTTTCTGATATGATTTTTGGATTTTTTGTTTTCATTACATTTAATGTGAAACGTTGTCGTGATTTTGAAACTTCGTGCGTCTATCTTTTTATAAAGCCAATGATAATATACAGTATGATTTCTTAGGTAAAAAAAAAAGTGTTTACAAAATGTCTTAACTGACTGGTTATTACAGTGGGCAGAAGCAAAACCAAAATTGGTTTGTAGTCTTAATCGGTCACCCTTAGTTTCAGTTTTGATCTAGCACTATTAATCTTGGTCTTGGTTTTGGTTAAAAAAGTTTTTCTATCGTTGATAGCTCAATTAAACTTGTTATTCGCATTATATTTTTGAAAACATGAGAAATAAACATTAAACATTAGATATTGCAGATTATTTGAGTACCTACTTAGCAAGATTGTGAAAATTTTTAACGTTTTGTTCATAGTACTGTGGCGTCCGAAACCAAATGTACATCCCGAGTATAGGGGTTTGATTTCATGATTCGAAGTATATCAATGAGTCTCGATTAATTGTAGAGTCGAGACCACAAGTCAGCTCAAACAGTTAGGCCACCAGCCTATTAGCAAAAGCTCCCAAGGCCTATGAAGTATGTCGGGTAATTTCGAGTAAACGGAATAAATAAGTTGGCCAACCCATTATCACAGTTCACGTTTTTATTACAGTAAAAAGGTTACTTACAGTAAGATGTAAAAATGTCAGGTCGTGCAGGTATCACAGAATTGTATTGCCTCGTGGTCATCGATGTCCAGTGAACCAACAGATTCCAACTAAGTGTGTTTGTTGTTGGAATCAAAAACGGTGTAACGGACTGTATAGTTTCTGCCAATGGTGTTCACATTTGTATAGTTTTGGTAAAAACAACTTGAAAAAGGGTGACTTGCTGTTGAATCAAAAGTTGTAGTATGTTGTGAATAATATTTTGTATTCACGACAAATGGATTTCATTACGTACAAAACAAGACTGACCATTCACAGTTCAACCAAATTTGTGAACAGTCAAGAGATAAAATTGTTGGTTCACCGATGACCGAAGTTTGAGAATATACATGTCACCACATTGTATAATAGTAATCGATTGACGTGTTTTTCATTATCTGGTAGAATGGGAGTTTATTTCCATGTGGAATCGATGTATTTCCATTGAGACTTACCGATAGTATAATTTTAAAGTTTGTGAGCCATTCCCTATTGTAAAGTATAATAACAATCGTAATTTGGTGGTGACGTGAAGGGAAGGCTGTAGGTAATCGGATGTCATAGTACTTTTCATTTCAATTTTCCATTTGGTCTTGGTTTTGCTCAGTCGCAAGTCATGGTCTTACCAAAAGTTGGAGAATTAGACCAAGATCTCAAGACAAAGACCAATTTTTCTAAATACAAATTGGTTTGACCCTCGAAAGCCCAGGTCATTATCATGGTTCAGCGTTTCTTTCAGCTATTCTTGAAGACTAATCACTATCTGAATGAATTTTCAAACGTTTTCTGAGTTCCTGAATAATTTGGTATTTTTAACTTACGTTCCTTTCAAAATCACGATGGTAATGTACAGCTGTACTATGGCCAAATGCAGAGGGGAAAGGGTTGTCACATGGAAATCTTAGCGATAGGAGCGTTTTACGAAAGTGAGGAAACTGGTTTCCAACGTCTGTAATCATTGTCCAGCTAACCGTATTCATAAGTTGGTCTATCACATCTTAGGCCCTCCAGACGTCGTAAAATGGTGAAACTACCAAAACTGAGTAGGAAAAAAATCCACGACTAATCATGCATAAAAAAAGTTGAAACTTAATTTTATCTAATTTTCTGTCTATTTCTATTAACAACGGTTATGCTTTGAAGGAAAATTTGCTGTGGGTGCTTTTTTCTCATATAGTGATAAATATATAGGTAGAAACTTGAAAAATTTTTAACTATTCTTTTAAAACACCCTGTTCAAAAATTTGCGCCCAGTGTGGTTTAAGGAATGAAAAGTCACATGATACCTACCTATATTTTGTTTCTTTCAAGGATATATTTTTTAAACTTAATTTTAGCATTTCTTTTCTTTTATGTTCACTAAGGAAGTAAACTTTGATTTTAAATTGTTACATTGTTGCATAAAAAATACAATTGTGCTACTTTTTGTCTGAGGAAGTCTCAAATAGGTATAAACGTTGGGAAAGAACTTGGTTTTTTGCTCAATAATTGATTTTTAAGATCATGTATTGCAGTAAAAATTAATATCTTAGTAATATGGCCGTTTTATGAGCCTAGGCTCAATTAAAATATCATGTCACTTTTCTCTTCGAATTTCCGTTGAAAAACTATAACAGTTCCTAATGTAATTGGATTCACTCAGAAGAATTTGAGTATTTGAAAAGAATGGAAGAATGCAAGAAGCCAATTTTCCAGCTAATTGGCATTGCAATACTCTTTTGTATTTAATTTCAATTTGACAAAAGTTCAGTAGCATCTAATGGGAATGAATGATTCATCCCATGAAATGAAAATTGATAATTTAAAATTCTTCTGATGGAGTCATATGGAAAGAAATATTTGTTGTCTAGGAAATTTGTCGATTTTTCATCGGTGATTGGAAACCCAATGGTTTCATTGCTAAGTTTGATGTACCTATATTACCATTAGTGATGAATAAAAACATGACTAAGACTAAGACAGTAGTTGTCTTGATCTTGATTCTTGGTCTAGCACAGCTAAATCTTGATCGTACCTGCTTGGAGGATTTGCATTTGTGTTACTGTAGACTATTGGCTAAATTTACCTCTCGTCCGTGTCTGTCTAAAACATGAAAGAAAAAAACTCTAACGCAGTAGCAGTTTCGTTAGAAAAAATAGTTTTTCGAAAAATGTAAAATTAGGTAGTCACTAAAAAGTTATTAACAGATTGTAATTGTTCCTAATTACGTTCTTATTGGTCCAAAATTAGGCATTATAGGCGAAATAAAAATGAAAATAGTGTTACCGGAGTACCGTGTGACCGATCCACTCCAAAATTTGTTGTAAGTTATTATATTTGTTACAAATTTTATAGCTATTGGTAGAAAATTAGAAATTTTATAGCTAAAACAAAAATAAAAATAGCTATACCGGAAGTACCGTACATCCGATCCGCACCAAAATTTATAGTTACAATGTATCATATTGATTATTTGTTTCAAATTTCGTAGCTATTGGTCGAAAAGTAAAAATTTTATAGCCAAAATAAAAATGAAAATAGCCATACTGAAAGTAGCTTACGGTCGATCCGCAACAAAATCAATAGCTCAGGTCCTTGGCTGAGCACTAAAGTTTTTTCCAAATTTCGTGCCTATCGGATAAAAATTTCCACGTGTACCGCGGTAACAAGAAATTGACTTATATGTATGCATATGAATTTGAGTTATTAGTGCCAAAATTTTCCTTGAGTTATGAAACGAAAAACAGGTCGTTCCATGATACCAAGATTAATAAGTATATTTTCCATAGAAAACCTACTTAAAAATTGAACAGACTAAGTCTTGGCAGTTAGTTAATGACAAAATTACGCACATTTTACAGTTTGTTTATATTTTTCAAGTTAAGCCGTTGTATTTAGCCTTTGTCTTACGTAAAGTGGAAAATCAAGGTCAATTTTGCACATCACTAATGATCGCCGATTGGCTTTCTAGTAATGGAACATTTAGCTTTGCTTGCCTATCATTGCTTCAATTTTAACTCGGTTGTTCTCAGATCTCATTATTCAGTGCCTCTTAATTTTATCTTTACATTCCTTTTCGTAATATAGGTCTATTTCAGGATGTCCATGAATGATATAAATCACTCTTTCAAATTATACATTTTTGCGGGTAGGTATTTGTCGTGTGTAAGAAAAAAAATTTCTTACTTTCGTGTAGCATCGAGATTTTTATAAGATTTTGGCTTCCTTTTTTCCACATTTTCATGGATGTTTTCGCGGTGAAAAATACGAGCATTAACTTAGAATATCCGCGTTGAGACGGAAATAAATCGCAGAGAAATGCAGTAACTTAAATGCTCTCTCTCGCTCACGTTCTGCCTTTTTCTTTCATTTTCCTTTCCCACTCCTTACGAAAATGATGGTCTCAAATTGTTGCAAAGACTAAAACTCATATCGTACAGTCTTTGCGTTTTTAAGTAGGTTTCTTTAGAAAATCTACTTATTACTGTTGGTGCGGTAATAGCCCCCAGGGTTGGGGTGGGTACGTTTTTCGTTTCATGACCTCAGGAAAATTTCTGCACCGAAAACACAAATTCACATACACACGTATACTATAAGCCAATTTCTTGTTCTCGTGGTACAGGTCGCAATTTTTGTCCGATAATCACAAAATTTAGTACAAATATTCGTTTCGAGCCAAGGACCAAACCTATTGATTTTAGTGCGGATCGGCCGGACGGTACTTCCGGTACCGCTATTTTTGTTTTTATATTGGTCATAAAATGTGGAATGTTGGAACTATATGTACGAAATTTGAAACAAATATGCATTATAATTTTTTTCAACACCTACCTTAGAAACAGACGTTTTCATGCCTCTTAACTATATGTGAAGGACGAGATTTCAACACTATTTTTTAACATCATTTTTCAAGCATCGCCCTCTGATCTTTTTTACATTATTAAACACTGTGACTTTTGTTTTTTGGTACACGTGCGTACTATGGCTCATCAAACATTACGATACACTTTAATATCTTATTTTTTTGATACACTTATTATTATTATTGTGGGGACTATACATCTCGTACACACGCCATTCTTTATCAGGCGTATTATATTCAACAGTATATAATATACACTGTTTGTTCCTATGCTCTTACTTGCACACACAGGCAAGTAAGATGCAATGTTCGGCCAATGACAAAATGATAGATAAGGATCTCGGTAATGTCTCGGACCGGTACAAAAATGCATTATGTCATTTCTTATCAGTTGCTTCAGAATGAATAAGAAATGACGTGATTTCTACTACACACCTACATATGTATATGTACATAAGTGTGTCTGTGTGCGTGTGCCAATTCCTGTATATAAACTCTCTGAACCGGCTCTAAAATTGTCAGTGTTCTCCTTGGTTTGGCTTACCCATATGATAAATACGAAGTGGCTGAACACGCTTAAATTCTGTTGAATTTACCTTCTGTGAGAATACTTTCTCACAACAAGGTATTCCACAATTATTATTATTATTATTAATAGAAGTTTCTCTGTTTTGGGATGACCAAACCTCTAATCTCCGTTTTTGTAAGCTAGCACCTTAACCACTGCTCCACAACTTCTTGTTGAAGGGAGGGTGATACTTCGCATTTATATATTTGCCAGTTACTAAAATATTTATTTTTCTCCACTTTTTTTTGTCTGTTTTTTGGGAGAGGGGGCGTTGAAAAAAATTGTATATGACACTCATATGAAGTAGGTGGTTGCTACTTGTGTGATTTGCATCTCTCTCCTTCGGCTGGTGTTGCAAAGATCACACTCATATCGCAATCATCTACTTTACACACTTGTATCACAAATAACTATATTGTAGCATGCTACCAATTTTGATGCGGATTGACAGAAGGCTATTTCCGGTAAAGCTTCTTTCCTCTTTTTTTTTTTTTCTAATTTGCATGAACTTTTCTTTTTACAAAATTTAACTACATATTTATGTTTTCTTTTTTTTTTATTTCATAACTTTATTATATTTATTTTGTTTTATTTTAAATTGTGTGATTATTTACCATACTTTATCATCCTAATTAATTTTTCATTTCAAGAATTAATAATGCTTTTATTTTTCACATTGTCTAATATTTCGTCAGCAGCTGACAAATTTCATACAATCATAACATACCATTGGCGCGTATAAACTCACCTACAATTAATATCAAAATTCATAATTCTTTTTCTCGAATACCTACTTTTTCTAGCGAGGCTCGCTGCGCTAGAGTTTTTTTTTCTTTCTTTGGAAACATTTTCCGTACCTCTCCTTGTCTGTCCTTGTCTCTGTCTCTTCCTTAAATTACTGCTGAAAAACGCAATTTTCTTGTAAACGTGTTTTTCGTATCAGTTCTTTTATATTGTACATATATATATATGAAATAGTAATAACTTTTTTTGTTCATACTCTTCGTGTAGTATATGAAAGAGGTCCTCTTAACAAAGTAACTATCACATTCTTAAGCGAAAAATAAAAGATGAGAAAAAGTGTGTTTGAGAGAGAGAGAGAGAAAGAGCAAGAGAGAGAGAAAAATGGTAGTTTAAGAACAGGAAAAAACCAACCACGCTCGTCGCCAAAAACCGAAAAACAAAAGGGTAAAAAAAATGAAAAAAAAAAAAATTAAGAGATGTAAACATGATTTATGTAATTCTCACGATAAAGGCGCTTGCGTGAAAATATTTCAAATTACGCTTTTCGAAAGGGATTTACGAAGTAGTTTCGTATCCTGTGGTTTGCTATAAGCATTATCAGCAGTTACATTTTCGACTTGAGCACGTGATGGTGTTTTCAAAACAGTTTCATTTTAGGGTGAACGGTTTACGTATTTTCTAAAAATAAAAAAAAATAAAAAAATAAAAAAAAGAAGGAATATAAGAAATTTTCTAAATGTGTGAAAAAATTCGTCAATCGAAAATTTGATGTCGACGAAAAAGAAGAAAAATTGTTAGGAAAATTTTTCGGTGGGTTGGTCACTCGTTGTAGCGTGAAAAAGAAAAAAAAAAGAAAAGTGCTTTCCCTTGTGCGCCAATAATTTCGGTAGTTTTCCCAACCGGTGTGTCGTAATAATTATTTTGTTTGGATGGTGTGTAAATATAATATTTGTTTTTAATTTCAGACGTAACTTATGGCTCGTTATTGAGCTTTGACGAATAGTTTCTCCAAATTATTTTCAACATTAAAACGGCACTGTTTTGAAGTATGAAGCAAATTTGTTCTCTCGAATCGGTAATGAACTTTTTCAATCACTCCTTTGTGTTTTAAGTTCTCGTCATTGTGTCTTGAATAACGTTGAGACGGTGTGAAATTAAATAAACTCGTTTTTGAAAATACGTTCGCACCTCGATCATATATGTCACAGTTCATAAAAAAAAAAAGTCTGATGTGACACAATAATACGTATATACTTTGCGAATGTGTGGTTATGTATGAGTAAAGTGAACCATTTTTTAGTTTTTTTGGCGGAAAATTGATCTACCAAGAACTTTAATTGGTTTTAAGCCATTGACTATCTCATAAGAACTTTGTAACCATAGATGGTAGTGCTCTCGTATGCATGAAAATCACGTTGTGATCGAAAATCTCTTTTCAATAAAAAGTTTTGCTGAGGAATCTAGTTGATTTTATTCCTCATATTTAAGTCACTCCTTAATAAGTCCGTGACGACGTTATTTTAAAGTTGATAGGAGTTGAGGACTGAAACAATACGTTTTTTTGGAGAAACCCTTTTAAAATGATAGAGGAATTTTTCACTTGTTTTTATTTCTCTCAATTCTGAGGGGCCATTTGATCGCACTGGTGTGTATTGCATATTTCTAAAATTTTCATATAATATCAACCCTATCTTTGGTCAACAATTAATGAAAGTACGAAACTCATGCTAACCAATTTCATAAAATCTATTTGGTTCTTGGCTGTAGGTTTACTGACCAAACGCAATCATTGAAAATATACGGCTAAACAACAACTAAAGTTCTCATCTGTTTAAGATTATACTTACCTACGTAAAATCCAAAATTTTATACTTATTTCAGACCCAAATACACAATTTTTCGATTTATTCGAAACAGTTCTGTAGTGGAAATTAAGCCCCATTCTTTATGAATATCACATAGGCCGGGTTTAAGAGAAGGTCAGGGGCCTAAAGGCTTCGGGTCTACCACCAATTGAGGACCGCGATCATGTGACTATCTCAACTATTTCTTTTCTTCCACTATCAATCTCTCCCCTTACTACTTACCTATTGAAAATTGTTAGATAGGGTCTCAACCAAATTTTTGCCCACGAGCCCATGGTATCTAAATCCGCCCCTGATGTCACATGTAAAGATTCATATTCGTGGCTTCGCATATAAATAATTATAAAAATGTTGATGCATTATTCACTTGTGGTGTCGTATTTGAAGACTCATCTTCGTGGTTTCTGATGCGAAGAAATCATATCCAGTCATCACTTTTGTTAGTTTTATGTGCGATTATACGAATTTTCTTTCATCATATCGTTTTCCGTTGTAGAGAAAAGGTAATATTAATAAATATTTTCAAGCATAAAAAAAATCAACCCCAATATAAGAGAAAATATTAATTTTAAATGATAAAAAATAAACTTCAGAGAGAATAAAACTCTACTGAAAGTTGCTCTCATGATTTATTCATCAGACCTTAAAGTTGGTATGCATAAATAAACTTTTTTGATTCGGTTCATGTTGTCTCTTTTAGGCGAGTATTAAAATAAATTATTGACGTGGCACAATGAGAATTGAAATATAAGCATTTGTGAAAAACCACTTCGAAAAAGTTTGAAATAGTCGCGGAAGAGGCATTATGTTTCATTTAGATATTTTTTTTACCAGATCCATATTATTTCGAAATGTAAATGGTTGTGCAGGGTCATTGAATTAACTTATTGTGACTGTTTGCTTGTAATTTACGCAGTTTAATAATTGGTGCCAATTCTGGGTTACAGCGCTAAGATATTTCAATTTCGAAACTTGCACCCTTTAAATTTGAAACTTGGTGTAAAGATGTCGTGAGAATGTTCTCACGCACGATTTGCTGTTAAGGGAAGGACAAGTTTTTCGAGTGAACTACTTGTGATTAAGGAAAATGAATCTGTTATTGGTAAAATCGTGAGATGTTTAATCCTCCCACTCCTAGAAAAAAAAAAGAGAAAAAGAAGGGAGGAATTGTAAATTATGAGTGGGGCTCAAAGAAAAGTGGACTCTCTACTTTCATAATGTTTGAATTAAAGGCTAGTTTTGAATGGTCGAAATAGATATTTCTCACTGCAAGTCATAATTTGCTTTTTTTCCGATAAAATGGGCTTAACTTATATAAATTTTCACAAAATCCACAGGGAAGAGTAAACTTCTAACTTATTTTGCCCGAAATCAGCTTTTGTGGATTTGGTCGATCTCGGCTCTGAACCCCTCAGTTTATTTACTTTAGTCGGTAACACAAGGTGATCTTACTTAGATTGTATGACTGGTTCGTAGGCCCATATTCACAAATGTCACTTTAACCTCCCCTCACTTAAGCTTCGCTTGAAAATGACTTTTGGCACAATTTTGTAGTTAAGAGTGTGGTAACATTTTATTTTTACATTGGAACTCTCATAAGAGATAAAATGTTCCCACATTTTTAAGTACAAAATTGTGCAAAAAAATTTTTTAAAGAATAATTTAAGTGAAGGGAGGTTAAAGTGACGTTTGTGAATATGGGCCGTAGTGTTACAATAACTTTGCAACTTCAAGCTATTTCGTTGATATCAAAATAGATTGCTGTTTTTTTATTTTCATCTCGAGTTGTGACGTGTTTAAATTAGTGAGCGTTCAGTAATTTGAATTTGAAGGGACTTGATGTAAAATTCGTATTATAAAGGTTTTTAAATAAGTGAGAATTCAAATTAAAAATGGTGGAAGAAAATAAATTTCAAAATAACTGAGAACTAAGTAATTTAAAAAAAAAGAAGCTCTGTTCTTTTAGTGCGGTACAATTTTTAAATGTCAATTTTTGAAAATATCTGTTTCGAAAATTTCAACTACATCCTTGTTTTTTGTGGTAGTCAAGCTGTAAACTTTCTCGAATTTAACATATTCGTGTTCGATACAAACCCATTCACATTTCACAAAATTTGACTTACTGATTCTCATAGGTCCGTTGAGAATATATATGAAATTGCAATGAAGAACACGAATGGAAAGAAAAACATTGGTAGATATAAAGCAAAAGATGCGACGATAGAAACAACGAAAATAGAATAAATGTAAAAATTCGTAGCTAATTTTCAAAATACTGAGATAATGTGTGTATAAATTTCAAACTGTGGAGTGTTTAGAAGCTCTGATTAATTCGTATTATCGTTTATCAGGGCAGCCAAAATACGTGTGTTTTGTTCTTTTTTTTCTTCTAAATCGTGAAAGTTTTCTGAAGGGAACAGCATATATTGTTTCATACTACAGAGGTTTTTAATTTATCGAGGTTCAAATTAGCGATAGTTGAGCGAATGAAGGTTCGCAAGAGTTCACCGAAAACTTACGCGTAATAATCCCTACATCTACGGAAAACAAAATCGAAAGGCTAAAACTATCGGAGATTTTGAATATTTTGGCGAAAAATAAATCAATAGGTTAATACCTACCTACGCCCGAATATTTCCCCCCCCCCAAAAAAAAAAAAAAAAAAAAAAAAAAAAAAAAAAAAACAAAACAAAACACGATTTGCAGAAAATTACTGTCAACCCCCGTTGTAGATCGTTTGTTGTTCGTTCAAATAATTTACGTTCGAGTGCATTCTTTGTAAACGTTCTGGAATAGGTAAGTACGCCTTATCCACTTGAAAACTGTTGAGTCGACGACCACCGAATCATTTTATCACAATCGTCGGAAACTCTCAAAATGACAAATGCCATTAAATTCGGTCTCCATTTTCGTACGTTTTCAGTTTTCACGAAAATTAATTTCTCTATTGAAATGTTCTTCGCACGTGGCTGTTGTCGGTCTGTTAGCGTACGGATATATAAATGTCCGCCTTCGTAACCCATTCGCGTGATATTTTAATTTACGCAAAATTCTCTCCAATAACTGTCCGTGGCAGAGCATATACGATTGTTTGCGAAAAAGTCGTTGAACTGAAATATCACGCCGAAAGTGTGGCAGAACACGACTGTATTTCAATATTTTTTTGGCATGGTCCTCTTTAGTCTGGATTGTGGTCAACTCGAAATGAAAAAGTTACGAGGCGACATCTCTCGGTACTCGAACGTAAATTAATTTCCACCTCGTTGAGATAAAATTCTTTTCTTTTGTGATTATTCTCGTCTATGATTTGTGTTGTCCGTTTTAATGTGTATTATTGCACCTTTGTGTCGATCTGATACTCCAAAACTGATTCGGCCAGCCTACTTTTGCCTCCTGGCCTCCTTGCCTCCTTTTTCACTACTTTTATACGAGCTGGCGATTTCGTCAGTCTTGTGTCGTGAAATGACGCTTTTGTCCGTCACTAAATTACGAGATTGGTTTATCGAATTTTAAAATTTTTTTTTCAAATTCTGTTTTCGAAAATATCCGATCCAGTTTTTGAATAAAATTTACAGTCGTAAGTTCATTTTTGGTTGGAATTATTTAAATAATGAAAATCGGTTCTGCAGCGTTTTCGTTAAACTTTCCGGCCACTTCAAAGACTGCTTTTGTTGCAGTTGATGTCTGAAAATCAAAAACGTCAAATTGAACGGCCATGAAAAGTGTCAAAATTTCCGAGTGAACTGTACAGTTTCCGAATAATAAACGCTATTAACAAATTCCAAAACGAGATGTACGTCCGTGAATGGTTTAGTTCGTTTTTTCAAATGCATATCTGAAAGTGTTGGCAAAAATGAAAATTCTATCAATTCAAATGAATAGGGAAGAAATAGGTAATAAAAGAAAGGTCGAGCAACAAGGGTCTCGTTTGTTTTTAATAATATTATTAAGGAGTGTGTAGCCAGAGCATGTAGGTATAGGTATGATTAAATTGTGAGAATATTGCTTGCGATTTGTTGGTTTTCGAGGAAACTAAAAACAATGAGTTGTTTATGAGCTGCCTGCTGCTTTGCTCGTGTTTATATGTAGGAAATTGGTTCAAAAATAATCACTCTAACATAATCCAAAGTGTAGTTTCTGTCCGTGTCTTGTCCGTATTGACCGAAAATATTGGAAATAAAATAAAATGGAGTGGAAAGAGGTAGTACATGAATTTTAAACGAATTTTCAGTTGATACCGAAGTAAAAAACTAAATATAGATTGTTAAATATAATAAAAATATGGGTGTGAAAAAAAAAATCGTCAAATTCCCTTTTCGAAATAAAATCACGTTATCTCAGATTCCAATGAAGGGATCCATGTAAAACAAAATGCAAGGGAATTCGAGAAGCGTTTATTTTTATTTAGGTACTTAAATTTCACAAAAACTGGTTCAACTGTATTTTGGTCAACATTGGTTAAACAAACAAATTAAAGTTAGACTAGATAGATAGATGGACAAAAATTCTAAAATTGATAGTTATCTTTCATCCCCATACGGAATTTCAGCATTAACAGCTTATAAATTTTAGGCCTGAAAAACGAATGTACATTCGAACCCTATATTTGTATAATATTTAGTATAGGTAGCTGTAGATTCAGAAAAATGGCAGAAAGATAAAAATCGCATTTTCTCTGGTTCTGCTGACCGATTCAGATGAAACAAAGCTTAGGAAAATTCTGGAAGAGTTAAAGTTTCGGTCATTTTAATGTTAACTTAATTCAAACAAATGTTTAGATGGACAGGCATAATTTCTAAAAAGTTTTAGAAATCCTCTAAGATATCGTATTCTAATTGGTCCAGCTTAATTTTAGGAGAAACGACGTTAATATGCCGTTGACAGGGTGGTAGCGTTTCAGATTTTTAGTAGATATTCTAAAAAAATTAAAAAAGTACCTTTTCTTTTCCTTTTGTTTTGGCAGAACAAAAGTTTTATGTGAAATAGTTTTGAATTTATTGTAAGCAAACATTTCTTTTCAATTTTCCGCATCAAATTTGGGAGTATCTATGTTTATTTTTCTTATCCAAGATCTTTTTCCACAATTTTTCTTGAACTAATAGAACAGTTCACGATATTTGAAATGAAAATGCACCCGAAAATTTGATCCTTGATTTTTCGTGAACATAAAAGTTCCATGCGGGGTCGACGGTTGAAAATACTGGGTTCGTTAAATTCAAAAAGGAAGTTTTTTTTCTCTTTTACGACAGAACAGTATACTTCTTGAAAAACGACTTGATTTTCACTGGATGATTCTATCATTGATAGAAAAGTGGGTATCAAATTTGTAAACGAAAAATATGACTTATTGCTCGAATTTGCCTTAGTTCTTAGAAAGTAGATTCCGTTGATTTTTTTGGGACTGACTGTGAATTTGACTTGAAGAGGCGTAAAAAAGTTCTCTTCCAGGTTGTTACCTCAAGTCCTGAAGAACAACGAAAAACATAACATGACAATTTGAATATATTTTTTTTTAATCAATTGAGCTCATATTCTGTGAAAAATATGACAAAAAACAGCAGGTGATAAACCCACGGTACTCACTAAGAGAGGAGTGAGGAGTAGCTGTATTTTACGTTATTAATGGTGTAAAATTTGAATTATTTTGGAAAGGAAATAAATATTTCATCCCAATTAGTTACGGATGAAAAAAGGAAGGAGAAAAAAAACCAACCTATATCTGAACTGAATGGAACTAACATAAACTCATACATATACTCCGTCCACACTAACAGTTAATGATGGGAATTTTAGGTCTTCTTTGAAGTTTAGTTTATTCGGTCTCAGTCACAAAAATATCTAGTTCAATGTACTTGTTCATTATAACCTAAATGATAAGAATGATAATGAATAAAAAACTGTGAACAGTGAACAGAGATTTCAAATTGAAACTTGACTACTTCCAATGGTAGCGGATTGTTGAATTATTTCCTCCAACTCATCTTATCATTTTGAAAATTTAGATAAGTCACAAACTAGTTCTTTTGGAGTTTAGGTCTGGGTCGTTTAGGTCATTGAATTGTTTAGTTCAAATGAACTAGTTAGTGAACTACCAACATGTCACTACTAATTGTAAGAAGTGTGTGACAATTACCTTTGGATGGGACAGTTGGTTGGGTGTGAGGAAAATGCGTAGATTCACATTGTTATACAATGATATACATCATTGTGATTATTTTGTAGAGTATTTATCTAAACAAACTTGGGCCCATATTCACAAATGTCACTTTAACCTCCCTTCACGTAAATTTCCCTTTAAAAAAGTTTTTTGCACAATTTCGTACTTAAAAATGTGAGAACATTGTACCTTTTATAAGAGTTCCAATGTAAAAATAAAGTTTTACCACATTCTCAAATACAAAATTATGCCAAAAGTCATTTTTAAGTGAGGTTTAAGTGAATGAAGGTTAAAGAGACGTTTGTGAATATGGGGCATCGTGTTTCAAGCAGATAAGTGTGGATATGGTTTATTGGTTTATGACACTGCGCACTCTCTAAGTGAATGGAGTATAATAGGGCAATCAGAAATGTCAGTCATGTGACTTCTTTTTTATACAAATCTCGCTGGCAGGAAGCTTTTATTGACATTCAGTTACTTCTTATGTCAATGAGGACAGTTTGTTACTGAAATCAACGAGAATATAATTAATAATATTACAGGCAAAATTATGTCTTTTTAAAAACGAGACGACAAGGAATGAAATGTGACCAATTATAAGAAGTTTGAGTTCTTATAAGTTGAGAAAATTGAGGAAGAAGATGAACCTGTGTGTAATACCTATTTATTTTTATATTTATTCTGTTTTTAAGTCTTATTTTTATTTATTTTTGGATTATTCTTACTGCATCGAGATTTTTTCCCTAATATGTTCGTTCATGGAATTTAAATGTTTGTCTACTCAAGTGGAAATGGTTTGTAATGAAATGAACAGGAATTCACAAAAAATGATTTCTACTTTTATTGGTGTGTTTGATT
This sequence comes from Ericerus pela, assembly GCA_011428145.1. Classification (NCBI taxonomy): domain Eukaryota; kingdom Metazoa; phylum Arthropoda; class Insecta; order Hemiptera; family Coccidae; genus Ericerus; species Ericerus pela. The sequence continues at coordinate 4,123,481 of WOFM01000325.1, forward strand.
GCTACCATCAGTCACCGTTTCTGTGAAAACTGGTTGAAAAGTAACAGCTTTTTTTTGCAAAACCAGAGTTATGTTTGTACATTTTTGGTGTAAAGATCTTTGAAGAAATTAAGTAAGAGGTTTTAACAAATTCATTGTTCATTAAGAGGTTTATTTCATGAATACCATGTACAGCACAAACATGGAATGTTGTGTGGTGGAACAGTAACCAAGTTAAGCAGTATTACCAGTATGAATGTAACGAATGTAATTATAAGCGATGATCAGTGTTGCCAGAGATGCAAGAGGAGAGGAGTTGCACCTCAACAAATATAGTTGCCAGTAGCTTTGGAGCTACTGGTAATTAACCCGCAAACTAGAATCCAGTGAATTTAAGGTCAACCAAGGTTTATTCCACATTTTTTATAATTTTTCCATGTTTGATGAGAGATTTCAATATGAATATTTTTATGTTAAAAGAAATTTGTCTTCATTTTAGTTATACTGTAATCTTTACCCCAATTTTACCAGAAATGTGTTTGCATACCATGTTTTACCAGGTTTAAGGCAGAGATGTTTATTAGATACCAAACTCATATCATTTTACTGGGACAAAACGTGAAGCCAACTGCTGCCATCTTTGAATTGAGCATAAGTACCACATAAATACATAGGTGGAACAGGATTTTCGCGTTAAATTGTATTTTATATGTGGTAAATTGCATTTATTTTGATTTTAGGTATATTATATATTAAAAATAGACATAATGAAGTAGATTTATACTAAAAAAAATTATTTTTCTAATATATAATATACCTAAAAGAAAAATAAATACAATTTACGCCATATAAAATACAATTTGACTTGAAAATCTTATTCCACCTATGTATTTATAAAGTGCTTATGCCCAATTCAAAGATGGCAGCGATTGGTTTTACTTTTCTTGCTGAGTTCGGTATCTAGGGTAGCACAAAACTGTAACTTTTACAGTTGACTGGTAGAATGCAAACGAAGCTATTGTAGTATATTGTTAACCATTTGTGTAAACAAGAGCTGAAATTAAGTGTGTAGCACCGTCATATTGGAATTGTAGGGAGTACTTTTTTTCTGTTTGATCTTAATTTTATCAACTTCCTTGTGGTTTGTATTTTTTCCCCACTCTCTCGAGATATCCTCGTTTAGTGCATAATAAATTATATGAGCGTCTTGATGAAACATAACACAAAGGGAATGTGTACTTTACGTATATAGAGGTATCAGATTTTCCGGTCGAATCATTACCTATACACTTCAATTATAGAAAAAGGTTGACATGACGGGAATAGTGGGCGAGGAGAGCACATGTACTGCCTCATTTAACCATCACTTACTTCGACATTTTATTCGATAATATTGCGCACAGCTATCGATCATGACACATTTCGAAATTACTTTAATAAGTAGTTTTTTACTCAACACAAAGTTCGAGCCATATTTTGCTGGTAATTCTCTGAAATGACGGGACTATTGAGCGAACGGATGAGTTGTTGTGCCAAAAATTGTAATGAGAAACTAGCTCCTTCATTTGGCAGTTATAAATATTTTTTTTTTTTTGTTTGTTTGCTTTGATAACTGTTCTTTTTTAACTATTTTACCTCTACGGTTATTTTTATGTTAACACGTGTACTTTTGGTGGGTATTGTGAGAATTTGTGGCGAAAGAAAGGAAGACGAAATCGGATGTATTTGGGCCGACCGACTCAAAAGTCCACCATGATATTACACGACGTTCCATCACTTTTTTTTTTATAGGTAGTTAGATACTCAAAAGTTTTTTCACCCGTTGTTTCGATTGCAGTATTGCTGCATAAATAACGAATTATCAAAAACGTCGTTATAATATTATGGCCTGTATTCGTTGCAAAAATTAATCGCAGGACTGTACACGTAGCCTACTCGTACGTTCTGTTAAATGTCAGATTTTTTCCGGAAGGGAACAGAGTGAGGACGTTTTGTTGCGAGGGCTGATGTGCTCAATGGCTTCGCCTATTTATTAGCCAACGATTTGCTCATCCAGTTACAAATTTTCTTATCCGTCTCCCCATTGTCCTAGCTCGACTTATCCATTGGGCTGCCATGCATTCGAAATGTGGGGAAGATTATTAAAATTTTTAAATTATTGATCCGTAGTTTACCTAGTTTAGGTTGAATTAGTATGTTTTATTGGTAGAGTGTTTTTTAGGTGGTGGTCGGAAGTCCATTTTTAGTCAGCTGATCGTAATAGGCATTTTGTGCGTAATGTAGTGAAGTATAATTTAATTTAAATTTCGAGTCAGATGTTAGACAAGAAAATTTGGCTTCATTTGTGAAATACTGTTTGGTTTGGAATCATATTTATTGCACTTCGAAAGAAAATTTTTCAATTCCTATGTTAGTATGAGTAGCAAAGAAGATTGAAGTTTTGTTTTCTGAATTTTCCAGGAGAAAGAAAAAACATTTTACATTTCCTGCAATCAGAATTTCATTTTGAAATTTTGGTGGATGTTATCTTTTATTTATGTATGTGAGTGTTGGGGCTTTACTCATTTTCTCTATTGTACTACTTGTGTTACCAGTGTAAAGGGAAAAATATTACGATTTACAGTATTGTATTGCGAAAAATTAAATGAATAATTAGAGATAATACATTTATCTGGTTCATTTTATATTAGGTGAGTGTGATCAGAATTTTTGTGGATCCTCTGTAATTATTTATTAGTGCACCGAACTTTACGGGAATTCTGGTGCACCATTTTTTACTATAACGTGCAATCCTCGAGGCCACGAATGGAAAGTCTTGCACAGTTTAAGTTATGGTTTGACGCAGTTTGACCAATTTCAAGTGTCCTACTTGTGATGTTTATGAAGATGGTATGTCTGGAATCTGGATTCTAATTGATAGGAATCAAATTGGAGAAAAATTCAGTTATTCATAAAATTATTTAGTTATTTTTGCATTTACACGTTTTTTTTATTAATATTCATTCATCTTTAGAATTGCTTTCGAGAGAAAAAATGTACCGAATCGAGACGGGTGTTTACAAATTGTGCAATACATATAAATATTTTGAAAGTAATTCAGCCGAAGATTTTTAGATTTAGGTGGACCGTCATAATTTTTCCGAGGTTCAATGTCACGCGTAAAATATCTGCAATTTTCGTATTTATTTCGAAGATGGAATCATTGTATTTTGATTTTCAATTTTCCTTCCGTCTTTGACGTTTTTTTTTCGGTTTTGAGAACATTGCTTTGGGTTTAAAGTTGGTTTCATATCCGTTGACCTTAATAATTTCAATTTATCTCTTAGTTTCAATTAGAGTTTTAAAAAAAAATTAAATATTTTCCCGAATTCTATATAAATACTTCTTTATTACCATTAAGTATGCTCGTATTCATTCATTAGCGCTTTGGTTTGGATGATAAGATAGTAGGGGACTATAAAATACAGGCATACCAAACTGGCCATTTTGTTCCAAAGTCAATTTGAAGAAAAACTGGTCCAAAATGTGTAAATTTGGCACAGAATATCCGTATCTACTTTAGTGGTCTCAATCATCTCTATAAATATTAAAATTGTGTAATTTTCTCCGATTTATTGCAGAAATATTGATAAAAATGGAACTTGATGTTCCACTTCCCTTCCAATTAGAAATGACAAATTTTCATCTAAAAGTACATTAGAAACTGAAAAAATTTGAGTTTTTTTTGTAAAACTGGTAATTATTTGTTAAACTAACCATTTTTCAATCAGAAATCGTACTCTGGAAACAAGGAATATCAATAAACAATAAAAACAAAAAAAGAAGAAAATGGCGGGTTTGATATGTCCGTATGTTATAGTTGTCTTAAAGATAGGTAATTAAGTATTTATTTCTTCATCATTTTCTGACTGCGATGACGAGGGAAGTGATGATGATGATGATGATGATGACGATGATGATGATGATAATAATAATAATAATAATAATAATAATAATAATAATAATAATAATGCTGAAAATTATAATATGGAACGAAAAGGACAAATACATTTCTCGTTGGTTTTTGCACGTGTATCCATGTTTAAGCAATGAATTCTACTTTATGAAAACCATAATGATTAATATTTATTTTATGAAAACCGCCTGATTGATATTTATTTGAAAAAGGAAAATCCTCGGTGAACTTTCTTTTTATCTTCCTCGATCCTTACCGGTTAATTTCATACGTAAAATGCGAAAAGCCTGTAAAAAGCGTTGATGAGTCAAAAATTCGATGTGAAAGTTGATAAGTTCGACGGCTAATTAAAGACTTTGTTACGAGTTAAAGGTCGAAAAAGTTTGTTAAACTTTCTGAAACTTTTCGTTCTCTGTTTCACCTACACCATCATCTCGTCGAGGGTATCGTAATTAATTTTTGGGACGTTTTTCTTAAATTGGTGAATTTTGTTGTTTTTCAGCTCGATGTTCGGGTATTTGGTTCACTAGGGACGAGTAGGTATGGAATGAAATGAGAAATCAACCGAATTTTTTCCTTTCTTCTTCCTGTAAGTAATTGTTCTCTTGTATGGATGCCCTGTTTTGTGGTGGTGTCTGCTAGAATGCTTTAACCTACGTTTGAGGCAATTACGCTGCTACATAATTGTTGTTGAATGAAGAGCCCATTTAAAGAAAACCATTATCTACCATAAAGATAAATTTCTTTTCTTCGCTTTTCATAGAAGAATTCCTCCCTTAGCCTTGCTTGAAATACTTATGTCTTCAAAAAATGGCCAAATAGAGGGAGTAGTGGTGCAAAATGTGACAAAAATATGCTAGTAATTGAGAGTATGAATGTTGATGATGGCGTATGTTTTTTATTGGGCTTCGAATACGTGGCCGTTTTATCCGGAGCGTCTGCGCATGATATATTTGATGTTACAGTGAAAGGGTAGAATGGTCAGTATCCGGTGGTCAATGGTCTACCAGCTTGAATTTTTAAATCATATACTAGAGCATCAACCAAAGTGAATAGAGTTGTAGAACATCATTTTTGGTTGGGTCAGCTACCTGTCTCGAACTAGCAGCCTTTCAATCACAAAGCCAAGCAATGCTGACCACCAAGTAACCTATACACAGCACCATATCCTGCACATTTTGAGGTTTTGGGCGTTACAAATGAAAGTAATAAAAAAAAAAAAATTTTCAATAAAATCAGATTCTTATAATTTCCAGATGATTTCATACCAAAAATTTTTGAAACTGAAAGTCATCCTATCATATCGCCTTTTTAGTTCCCTACTCATTGAAAGCTTATTCGGTAGAAATGAAATGGTTTTTTGTTCATGGAAGAATTGAAACACAATTGACTGAGACTTACTTTGTGAAAATCAAATGTAAGGATATTCGTTAGGAGACGGAGACGATATTTTGTCTCGTTTTATTGAAATTAAATAAAATGTTTTACTCTACAAAATTCATGTAGGTATATGAGAAAGCAACGATGAAAATTTGTCTCATGAGTAAGTTTATAAGAAATGTGCATTTATATTGCTGGGTAGAATTTTATTGCCGCTTATGAAGTTTTTTTTTTTTTTGCGCGTTGGTGAAGCAACAAAATGTAAAAAATTGTCGTGAAATTTTACTCGTACACAGATTGTGCATAAAATTTTGCTTGCTAAAATTTGGTCACTGCATGATGTACCGTATACGAACAACAATAAACCGCACTTAAAATATAGAACTTGGACAGAGTAACTGAGTAAAAACAGTATTTATATTATGCACTTAGTCGCATAGCCATACATTAAACTTTTAACAAATTAAAAAATCCAGGGAGTGCAGGTTTAATTTACAATCAAACTGCTGTGGCGTAAAATGTGTCATTCTTTCGAAGCCACATTTCAGTTACATTTTTCTGAATGGGTAACGAGTTTTAGGTAAAAGAAGAGAAGACAAAAAGGTTAATATTTGAATACAAAACTCTTGAAAATGAAGAAGAATATCTGAAGCATTGCTAAAAACTAGTTAGGCGCAGAAAAACTTCATTATAGTTTTTGGTTGAAAAATAAGAAAAAAGATCCAAATTAAGTAATCAGTTTTGAGATTTTAATAGAAATAGGCGAAATAAACCTTCGGTCATTGTTACTTATGCTAATAAGATGATTTTCTTTAAATTTTATATTATTCCTGAATGTCCGTTTTTCAAGTGAGCAACCTTCACTGAATAACAAGCCTATATCATTAAAAATTCTTTCAGGTGCTTTTCCTCAAAATTTATTTATTCGAAAACGTGTTATCGTGGTGGAAACGCGTCTTCAAAGTGAAAATGCATCATCCCTATGATGCGTCATCCCTGTGAAAATGCGCCTAAACGGTGGAAACACGTCTTCACGGTGAAAACACTCATGGTGGAAGCACATCTTCAAAGTGGAAATGCATCTTCACCGTGATGCACATTCCCTGTAAAAAGGGATCTTCATGGTGAAAATGTGTCTTCCATGAGGTAACGCGTCTTAATGCTGGAAATTCTTCTTTACGCTGGAAACGCATCTTCACAATGGAAATGCATCTTCCACGTGATGCGTTTTCCCTGTGAAAATGGGTCTAAACGGTGAGAACACGTCTTCATAATGAAATGCATCTTCCCTGTGATGCGTCTTCCTTGTGAAAATGCGTCTTCACGATGGAAAGGGGTCTTCAGTGTGGAAATTCATCTTCCATGTGATTCGTTTTCCCTGTGGAAACACGTTTTCACGGTGGAATTTCGTAAAGTGAACGTAGTACATTGACAAAAACTAAGTGCAATCATTACGATGTCAAAACCAGGATATCATATTAACTAATAAAATTATGAGGTGTTGCCTGCATTGGTAGTCGTTTATTATTGCATCGAGAGAGTATATATGCCCACGTTTTTTTGTGAATGGTTTCACGCAGAGTGGCCAGATTTTTATTAGACAAAATTAATATAATTATGTATACAAAACAAATTTTGTATAAAATTATGAAACAGTTCGAACTGGTTTTAATGATGTATTTTTAATCTGTTAGTAAGTAAACAGATGAAATACGATCAGAAAAAATCGTAACTTGGTTTTGAAAAAAGTTACATGCTCGAGGTAATTTGGAAATGTGAATAAAATTATGGAATTATATTTATATTTGTTCGAACTTAGAAAAAAAAGGAAGATTTTGAAGTAAGAAAACGAAAAAGATCATAAGTCTCTTTTGAGAAAAAGACGGAGTATTCTTTTTTTTCCGAACACAGAGAGAGTAAATAGAAACGAAAGGAGTATATTTGGTCATCTTACGTTTCGAGTGTTGGCTACTTGTGGTGTGTTATCACAATAGCTTGAAATGGACCAAAGCTTTTAATGTGGGTTTGACTATCCACTATGTCATTAAAAGAAAAACACAGTTATTATAATAATACGCTTTCAAACAGGTATCTGAAAAATTTCAAGAATATAACATTTCGAATGTTTGTAGGTGTTTATAAAAAAAGACCAGATGTCACCAATTTCTGATGCCCGTTTACAGTTAATCCTCATCAAGCAGAATGATAAATTTTTTTGTAGTTTTATGTGGCGTATCTGTCATACAGCTTCACTATTACCCTATTCTCCCCTCAGCTTTAAGTTCGAACTATTGTTATTATAATAATTATTTCAATGTATAATATTAAATTATGTCTTTGTTTCATTGTCAGAAGTAATTTGGTACATAAAATAACCCAAATAACGCAGCCAATAAAATCTCAATTTTAGTAGCCTATTTTGCTTAAATTTTCAAAAAAGATAAAAAAATGTTTTTTTTATTTCCGCGTTAATGGAAATAAAAATGGTAAAAAAAAAAAAAAAAAAAAAAGCAGGACGAAAAAAAAAGTTTTTCAACTTATTCACACAAAAGTATTACAAAGTTGCTTTTTTTTTTTTTTTTTTTTTTTTTTTTTTTGCAGAAGTGGGAAAAAATACGACTTTTGAGCACGAGTCAAGTTATAATTCGAGGATGTAACTGTTTCATGGCCAATGCAGTCTGGTTGGAAGAATAGAACAAAAAAAAATTGTAGCATTGCGGCTGTTGCACTCAAGGTGACTCGTAAGAAAAAAAGGTTTTTTTTCTTCGTCTTCAGCTAAGCCGATGTAATATCGAAGAAGGTTCTAAAAAACTTTCTGATTGTAAGGCTTTTAAATATTTCTTCGGAAATTCCATCTTCGGCGACGAACAAAACCTACGATTTTAGTTGAATTTATGTAATTCGCCACTTTTTGGTAGAAAAATTAATTCAAATGCTCCAAGGTGAACCTTTATTCACGTGAAATTCTGTTTGACAGAACCGTTTGAACGATCGTCTCACCTCAACCTGAAAACAGAAACATCAAAACTTTTTGTTCGTCTCTTTTGAAAACCTGATGAGATGAATCTGAATTTCAATGAAAAAGGTTTGATCTAGTTATGGTGCTTTTAAAGTAAGTTGTGTCTTAACTGGTATAAGGAGATTGAAATCACATTTCACAAATTACGGTTCGGAATTACCAGCACTTTGTGCTTACTGTCATTAGGCTACGGGAAACAATAAATAAATCGAACCACAAAAAATCCGATAGATAGCTCGGGTGCTCATAAAGTGAAAGCTTCGTAACCACCAGCTGTAAAATTGTCGACTTCAAATGAAAGTGTGTTCAGCCCTGCTGCGGAACCACTTTTTGTTGTTTTTAATGTGGAACACATTTTTATTTTTATTACCGAGATAAAAACGAAAGTGTGAAGGCAACTGACACGGTGCAAACATAGGTGCGAATTTAGGTGTGAAGAAAGAGAGAAAAAGATATGTGTCTGTATTAGTAGTGTGTGGTTGTGTGCGTGCCCATGACCCAAGAGAATTTTTTATTTTCAGATTTTATTATGTAATACTCTAATATATCATTGGTCGTGTTTTTTTGAGGCGCTTAATTCGAATTTGATGTTAACTTTATTGTTAGACCCATTCTTCAATCCTCATTGGGTCCCAAAAGGGGAGAATTTTTTATTTGCAGATTTTATTATGTAATATATATATTAGTGAACACTTAAGTCAGGATTAAAGTTAAAGGTCTAAGGCATCTGTCAAGCAAATCTAAAACCATGGGCAGCTATTATCTATACATACATATGTATATATGTATATATACATTTAAAATTATATATAAAAGCCACTTTCTTTCTACTGCAGTGTAGGATGAAATTTTTGTCTGATAGTCATGAAATTTGAAACGAACTATAGAACTAGCTAACAACCTCTATTGATTTTGTTGCAAATTGGCTTTATGGTACTTTCAGTATTGCTATGTTTGTTTTTGTTTTAAATATAAAATTTTTAATTTTCAACCAATATCTACGAAGTTCAAAACAATAATTTATTATAAATTGCTATTAATTTCGGTGCGGATCAGCAATAGGTACTTCAGGTAACACTATTTTTATTTTGACTATGAAATGCCTAATTTTGGACCAATAGGAATGTAATTCAGAACAAATATTTATTATGAACTATTCTTCAAGCCCAACAGATATGAGTCCGGCAATATGCCATTTTGTATCCTATGGCTAATAAGGTAAATTCATTGATATTTATGTTAAATTTGAGAAATTTTATGCTTTCAGATTTTTTTATTCTTTTATAAATCTTTTTCATTGTTTCAATTAAAATCTGCTTTTGCCCAACAGATTAAAGAACCAAAGAAACAAGCCTCTTATTATATTGTATAATTTTATGGGATCAAACTGTGCAATCAAAGTTATCGAATGCAATTGCAAGAGAACTGTTACTTATAGAAAGCTGAAATTTTGATGAAACATTATCATATGTTTGCTCAAGATTCCGCGGAAATTTCACTGAAATCGTTGCATTGGTTTTTGACATAAAGCTGAAATTCTGAAAGCGTTATGTGAATTAAACTGTGGATACAAAATGGCGTATTGCCGTACTTGTACCAATAGGGCTCTACTATTATAACATGTAATTGATTTTGGTGCAGATCAGCTCGACAGTATTTATAATGCTGCTATTTTGGGTATTATTTTAGCTATAAAATGCTTAATTTTGAATCAATAACTAAGAAATTTACAAAAAAATATAAACCGTAATTCATTGCAACATATTAGCAAATCTGGTGCGGATGATGTGAAGTTATTTTCAAAAGTTAATTTTTCTTTGGACTTTGAAGGAAATAATTATTTGTAATTGCGTAATTTTAAGGTTAACAGTTTATAAAATTTAATAACTTTTTAGCGACTGATTTTATAATTTTCAAAAACTATTTTTTCTAATGGAGCTGGTGTTGCGTTTGACAGCTATTAAAATGTGTTCTGCATTGAATGTTTCAGTCCACCCCGGCTGCTACTGAAGGGCGCTTTTTTTTATTTTCAAACTAATCACTGCAGCCCCTGGTATATGAGCTCATGGAAAGAGAATTTTTTTTTTCTTAGTTCAGGGTGAATTTTTATTTATTATGTGATGAGAATATTGCGTCCTAAGACCTGAGGATGAGATCGAGTGAGCCACCTCAGGCAGATATTAATATTCTCCAGAACACCCGTTACCCGTGAATAAAAGCGGGAAAAGTTTCACCCGAAAACACCATCATTAATTTACCCTACGACTGTACACAGACGTTGTTGTTCAGATTGGTGCATTTTATGTTCGAACGTGTGACATTGAAATCCGTGTTGTGAGATGATTAGCCTCCGTATTCAGCCCCTCCTTCTCTCCACATTGACATCGAGTAACCTCATAGCGCTGAATAAAGTGACCATCGAGTGACTTTATGCAGAAACACCACAAAAAAATCAGATGGCTTTGGTAGTGTAGGATTCGGTTATTTGTCGATAGTTCTCTATTTGTTATTCATTTATGTACGAAACACACAACGCATCACGCCATGCCTAATCAGGCGCTCTATACATTTAAACTCAGGGCAGCATTGCGGAATATGCGAACAAAAATCTGATGTTTGGCATGTTTTTCTAGACAATGAATCAAACAAGTAGTTATCCATCACATTGAAGTGTTTTCTCGAAAGTGTGTTTAACTTGGTGGGCGGTGTAGCTGTATGGTAAAATTGACTGCTTTCTTTACAAGGCCAAACAATCGATTTTTTACTTAATAATTGACTCGGCTCCAGCAAAGAAATGAATCTTGTACAAATTTTGACTTAATATTTCATTCCATTTCTAGTACGTAGCTTTCCATACCATTACGTGTTTTTTATTTTTTAGAATTTCAGCGAGTTTGAATTGCCCTAACGTAAAATAACTTCTTGAAGACAAATTGTCTTTCGTTTTCTTTCTTTTTTTATTTTTGCCACGAAAACGTGTACCGGCACTGTATTTGTGGAAAATGTATTTTTTACCCGTCCGTCATTTGTAGGGTATCTGATATAGCGATCATTATGTGTCGCGTGGGCTGCGTCTTGGGGGACTGTTATCTAAGATGTGCTACGAAATTAATCTATTGATTTTCTGTTGCCAGTTTTTGACGTTGAAATGAACTTTGACGCGTGTATGAGGAGTTTTATGTGTGATTTATTGGCGGGAGGAGAGGCGTTGTTCAAATTTGCTCAAATTAATGAATTTAAAGCAGAGGTGTTGCGCCTTCTCTCGTTGAAATAAAATTCAAAAGTGGAGTTAATTTTCTCGGGAATTCAATCTTGGCAATTTACGAGTAGTCGTGACGACAAGAGAAGAATTTATTGTGGAATTGAAGCATTCTTCTTTAAACTGGCTTAAGTAAAAATTTATCTTCTCAAATCTGGAAACGAAGGTGAAACGTGTCATTGTCTCGATTTTTGCACCTAAATTTTTTTCTTATTTCTGATTCTCTGCTGCATATCGTGTGATTTGTTTTAATTTTCCATTGGCTCGACGTTGCTAAAAATTTTCTTCGCTATCAATGTCAGCATCGTTCCTTTTCGTTTTGTATCCTTTCCCTTTGAAACGACGGAATACTGACATTTTATTATTTTGTTTTTATTCGATCTTATTTTGTGATTCTCTTTCAGCCACTTTACTTATAATCTCCACGAATTCGAAATTGGCACGTTAGTAAAGCTTTGTAAACGATGCGTGTTTGTTTTTCGAACAGTTTTTAACCGAGCTTTTAAGTTTAAAAGTTGAACATCGTTTTTTCATTTCGGTAAAAACACAACATCGAAAGTTTAAGCTTTTGGAAACAAAATAAAATATCACCTTTGGGTCGACGCGATTCGGAGATATAATTTTGTTGTTCATGAAGCGCTGGTTGCGTAATGATATTGATTGAATTACGAATTTTTAATTGCGTATGTTCTATTTATAAAATCCAAGGACTTATCGAAATTATGATGGATATTTTGGGACATCTAGGTATATGTTGATAATAATCTAGTGCCATTAGAATTTGTAATTTTCAGAAAAGCTTATGAGGCGGATTTGAAAGATTAAAAAAAAACCTCTATCGTTTGATAACGTTTTTGGTTACGAAAGCTATACCATCATCTATTCATTAAGTCTTTAAAAAAAAAGATAGTTTTCCTAGTTTTCAATTATTTTGATTTTTAAAGTGCGCAAAAATAAATATTACTCGGATGATGTATTTTGATACATTTAATTATTTTTATATCTCGGTACGCTTTATTGTGCCCAAATAATTCAAATTCTCATTGCCTTTTCAATTTTAATTTTCATAAATGTTTTCAACTTTTGTCACTCAAATGTTACTATCTCATCTAATGATTCGCGCATCACGCTTATAAAATCCCAAAATTTATAACTGGAATTCTCTCAATTCCTTTTAGCTGCTCCAATTTGAACTTATTTTTATTATTTTTTTTTTATACTTTGTACTTGTGATACTAGAAAACACCGATCTCTTATTTGAGACCTTTGCCAGTGGAATTTTCTAATTCCATTGGTACATTTTGAACTTGAGATCTCTATTAGTTAATACTACCATAGCTCGAAGTATTTTTTTATTCCTTTCGGATTGGAATATTTGAGGTTATGCTGTGGTGAGGGTAATTGGAGCGGTATGTAAGGGAGAGTCATTGAAAATAAAAATAAATGAGTAAACGTATCGAGGAAATTTAAATACTAATTTTAAGCGTTGCTAATTTTATTTATTACTTAATGCTTCCGTTTTTGGAATTAAGGGGCTATTTTTTGAATTTGTTTGGGTGAGAATTATGAAAGATTTAATTGGAAAATTTGCCATCAAAATTGTTCTAATAGTTTAAGTAATACGTTTGCCAATCATATCGAACATAAAAACGTAGTACTTGTATCCATATTACATAACAGTTTCCTATTATATTCATGATTAGTTACAGAAGCATTAACTATATGCGAATATGAAAAAAAGATCTATGACAAAATACTGTGAAAGACAGCAGGTTAATTAAAATAAACTAATTTGAAATGCGAATTACAAGTAGGTATATATTCAGGGTTATTCATTTCATCACATACCATAGGGAAAATACATTATGGTGCATAATGAAATTAATAGGCTTTGTTGTAACCAAGTAAATGAGACCAAAACGTGCACCAACTTAGAAGCATACCTACTCATGTAGCGACTGCTCCAGCTTTGCCAAAATATCATTGGCTTATTTGTTATGTTCTTATATTGTCTATGATCGAACAAGCATTATTGTTTTATATAATATTAAATGTTCACATCTACCTGTAATGTATATATTCAGCCATAAAAAATATAGACCACTATATTCCTACACAGGTGATATTATTTCACAATAGGGGAAAGGAGGGCTCGCTAACTTGCCCTCCTTTCCCCTATCCCCAAATTCCATTGACTTTTCTTCTTCTTCATTCTCAAATTTATCTTCTCCTTCTTTTTATTTTTTGAAAATTACTGTAAACACAGGCAATATCTAATGGTATTCGATGACACCATTTACACTGGTCCCTCGAATACAAGAGACCCTCTGCTTCCTATATCCCTAGTTCACATTAACCACAGTGTAAAAACATATCCCCAAAATAGTATATAAACTCATGTTTATCATTGAATGTATAGTACTCTACTTTTATAACTGAGGCTGTGTAATACTATTCTCAAAACGTTAAATACTATTTATGTTGAAAATATAACTTTATTATATGAATTAACTATTGTGTTTGAATTTATTTATCTAAAGACTGATTCTAGAAAGTGAAGGTCCACCATATGAGTGTGTATAGTAAACTATTTTCTAACATACATTTAGAAGTATGAATACTCATTTTTTAGATTAATATACTCGTGTAAAGTTTAACCCATAAAGAGTGTTCTATCAGGTACAATAGAACATTTTTTATGCCTTTGCACTACCATCAAAGGAATACATGAAAATAATGAAAATTTAACAATATTATCCCCCAAATAATTTCATAAAAAATGCAGCAAGTACGAGGATTTAAACACGACACATCCAGCCTTTTAAGTTATGCCTTAACCTAGTGCGCCATAAGCAACTTACGAAATAGTTAGTTTTCAACGCCTTATTATACACATATGTAGAAACATATAATATAACACTTAATAATGACGTTTTGGGAAAGCTGGTATGAGGCACTTGTCACCAAGGTCCCCAGATTTAAATCCTTTAGATTTTTTTATGGGGTCACATGTCATCTGCAATATACAAATATGGACTATATTCCACTGTCGAAGCACTCTGCACTACTATAAATGATTTGTGGTCCAATATTTCCTTTGCCCAGTTGGAACAGGTTTAAACTGAATTTATCGATCTCCTAAGTTATTGTGTCTTAGCAGAAGGTATTCATTTTGAACAATTTCTGTAATTTTGTACATTATAAATTACAATTACACCCTTTTGCTTAGGTATTTTTCTTTTCTTTTTGTATCTAATGTGGTGCATGGTTTGGTTCCATTTAAATGGTTATAACGTAGCCTATTGATTTCATCACGCACCATAATGTATTCTTCCTATGGTGCGTGATGAAATGAATTACCCTGTATGTATATACCTATTTATTGGTTTTGTTAATTTGTCAATTTAAATAATTTGGATCTTTCATTCCAGTTTATTGTCAAGAATGATCCAAATTGAGCCAGTGATCATATCTAGATTGTTTTGGTGTATTTCTAATATTTAATGGTATGAGTGTAGAGATGTTCTCTGTGAATAAATAAATTTTCATGGTACTAATGGGATTTTGTAATAAATTTTTTTTTTTTTTTTTTTTTTTTTGCAGATGGTGGGTGTGTAAATCAAACAAAATGACTTGAAAGCATAACTGTTGTTTCTCATTCAACATCTCTTAGCCAGGCAACAATCGGCATGAATTTTGCTTGCAAAACTCGTAACACGTTGCATCGTGTGAAAATCAAAGCAAACGCATCGGAGCCGGTGTTGCATTGCAACAGCAGATCTGCCAGTTTGCACTGAAAGTAGTCACCATTTGCACGATTATTCTTCCATCACCTCCTCCTTTGAAAACCCCATACTCCTCTCTGTAACCATCTGAAGTCATGAGTATTGACGACAACCTGAGCAACCAGAACTACTCGTCCTTTAACAATGAAACCATCAATTCAACAAACGTCACCTACCCTCCTGGCGTTTACGACTTTGTTGCCATCAGGTTGGCCAACTTGTCACAGGACAGCATTTTGCTGGGCGTGCTGCTGCTGCTCTTCTCCATCGTCACCATCTTTGGCAACTTACTGGTCATCATAGCGGTGATGCGAGAACGTTACCTGCACAGTGCGACCAACTACTTTGTTATGTCATTGGCAATGGCCGACTGCTTGGTTGGCCTGGTTGTGATGCCATTCAGCACCGTGTACGAGGTGCTGGAGCGCCACTGGATATTTGGCATCAACTGGTGCGACATTTGGCGCTCGCTCGACGTACTCTTCAGCACCGCCTCTATACTGAACCTGTGTGTGATCTCGCTGGACCGCTACTGGGCTATCACCGACCCATTCACCTATCCGACCAAAATGAGTCGGCGACGTGCCTGCTGGCTCATCGGCGTCGTATGGTTCTGCTCCAGTCTGATCTCGTTTCCAGCCATCCTGTGGTGGCGTAGGGTGCGCACCGAAATACCCGTCTACCAGTGCCCATTCACCGACAACCTCGAGTACCTGATCTTCTCATCGACGATCTCGTTCTATCTGCCGCTGGTCGTCATGGTGTTCACCTACTACCGGATATACCGGGCAGCCGTATTCCAGACGCGTTCGCTCAAATCCGGCAGCAAACAGGTGGCGTCGGGTGGCGAAAGTGGCCTGACGCTGCGCATCCATCGTGGTGGCACCGAACGCTGCCAGACGTCGTCGGCGGTCGCTGCAGCTGCGGCGGTGGCCGCCCCTTGTCCAGCTGCGCTGCAGCTCAACAGTTCTTTCAATTCGTACAATGGCGGTGGTTGCGGCAGCGGCGGCGGCGGCGGCGGCGGCGGCGGTTTGTCGCGTCAACCATCCACCACGTCCGCCAATCGCATTGCGCACTCCAAATCGTTGCACAAAAACTTTTCGCTCAGTCGCAAACTGTCGAAATTCGCCAAGGAGAAGAAGGCGGCGAAAACGTTGGGCATCGTCATGGGTGTGTTCATCATTTGTTGGTTACCCTTTTTTATACTGAACTTGTTGTCCGGCATTTGCGTCGACTGCGTGTGGAATGGCGATGTGACCACGTCCATTGCCACGTGGCTCGGATGGATTAATTCCGGCATGAATCCGTTCATCTACGCCTGCTGGAGCAAAGATTTCCGGAGGTGAGTGTTTTTCTGTTTTCTTCACAACATGACGCCGAAGCTTTATTATTCTGTAAATTCGTTCGATAAGTAGGCCTGTGGGAGAAGGTTCCACCGTTGAACCAGTACCTATATATCTATGTATCTATGTGTCCGTATCTTGAAACTTACATTTCGATCGGAAAAGGGATGTTCCCAGCTGATAGTTATTCAAATCAGAGTCGCAGTTTGAGTTGGCAAATGACTTGATTCTAATCGCACGTTTTTAGTTCTATGTGCGAAACGGCCAAATTGTTATTTATGAAGAAGGTGAATTTAAAACACAGATAAATAGCTGGTTGAGGCGGGTGGCGACAGAAGTTTTTCGTAACTTCCATCCATTACAGAGTTCCGCTCGTAGGATTGTCGCTTCTAAGAATTATTTTTGAAACTGTGGCGCATTTAGTATGAATTTGCGTCTTATCGGTCTAACATTTATAGTAAGTAATGATATGCAGTAAAAATCATTTTAAAATTGCGTTAGTTTACGTGATTTCTAATATACTCGTAAAAAAAGTTTGTAATAAACTCACGAGTGTTTACCATATTAAATTTTACTGCTTCTTTTCAGCTATTTGTGAAACCTCGTAAAATACTTCTAATTATTTGAATTCTATAAAATGTTGTTTGAACTTCTTCAAAAATTTTGAATTTGAACCGATGAGGTTTTAAAATAGCAACGACAAAACGTCGGAAGAGTTCGTTCATTGTTCATTTGAAAAAAACGTTTGTGATGTTGGCACTGATTTCAAAAAATGACAATTTCACGTCTTATTATCACTTCCGCGCATCAACCGCAGTAAGTGTATATTTTCCGTAAGCGCGAAATTTTGTAATCACTGCCATTCAAAAACCAGTCGACCGATTTTGCTCAAATTCAACACAAAACCAGTCTTTAATAGTCTCAAACTATCATAGAAATTTCAAAGAAAAATCTTTTCATCTACAGGAGTTATCGTGATGACAACGTGGTAGGTTAGCAAAATTTTTAGAACCCTTCCTCCGAAACTACTGAATGAATTTCAAAACTTTTAATGCGAATGTGTAGCCCATGAAAGCTTCTAACACTAATCCAAGTTTTATTGTCATAAATCAAACAGTGGAGGCTTCACAGACTCCCAAAACATGCGAAAATGCGCAAAAAGTGAAAATGTATTTATATTGTACACAGACGAATTTGAGTAATATTTATATTTGTGATTTAAAACTCGGGATCGGCGCTTTTCCACTGGTTCCACCCCCAATGCAGTAGTTATATTTTCTTTGGAAAATACACTAAGATACATAATACAAGACCCGGAGTGCCGCTTTGCGGTACTTTGGCTCGTGCTAACCCAAGACTTTTATTAGAATAGATGTAGCAACACTGTTTAATTTGTTATTTGATGGATATAACAAAAGATTTTCATAGTTGACACATGCTGCTGCGTGCGCATTTAATTTTGCGAAATAATAGAAGTGAATTTTAGGTGAATGAATTTCTCGCCCTTTCGTTTTTTATAGTGATACAAGGAGTGTTCAGAAAGTAACTCATCTTATCTTTTCGCCTGTATCAGGCAACATTGGAGTGTAGGCGTTTGTGGTTTTTATTTACAGGAGGGTTATAAGAATATAGAATTTTTTTTTACTTAACATTATAGTCTGCTGTGTTTCATGGGCTGGAATATGAAACTCTCCTTTCACACGCTGCCAAATGTAAAGTGATCCTTCTACAGGATTATGACCGACCCCACAGTTCTGGCATCACACAGTGACACCTTAAATCCTTAAAATAATTAGTTTTCCCTCTCCCACAAGACTCTCCCACCCTGGTCCTTTCCAGTTTCCACTTTTTTCAAGTTTCCCACAGCTCAAGAAAAATTTTTGTGAAAGAAAGTTCGAAAACAAAGCTCAAGTTTATGCAGCAGCTGAAAAGTTTTCGGAAAAGTTGACAACCTCATTTCATGCAGATGGAAGTGGAAGTTGGCACTTGTACCAAGTTAGTTGATAGTTTATTGGAAGGGGCGGTCCAGTTAAGTGGTATACAGTTAAATATAAATAACTCATTTCAGAATATATGTTCCACATTTTCGATTGAACTTGCTACGATAAAACTGAAATATTCAGCAGATGTAAATTAGTTTGTTGATCACTATACATTGATTTCTAAAAAAAAAAAAAAATCGACAATACTGTATGTATTGTATTTTCTGGATATGATGTTTTCCTAAGAAATCGTCTAAATAGGTAGGCCTACACGAATAATATTTCAAAACTTCTCCATAGACGGTAAAAATCTGAAAAATTTCCATGTTATAAAATTTCCGTCTACGTATGCGAGTTTTGAGATTCTTTTCTCATTGGTTTCTTTATGGGGACGTTCTTCGTTATCATTTTGAAGATTTTTAAATGCCATTTCTTGTAATAATAATGATTGAAACGAACTTGCGCAAAAATCATGTTATAGGGTATCAGATATTATTGATGAATCCTAAATGGTTAGATTTATCGACGTCTACCCAAAAAGCTAGAAGTACAAAATCCTCTGTTGTATTAAAATCGGTGGTATACTTTTTTATTTATTGTCCATATATTCCACCTTCAATCATAGGCGCTGACTTTTCATTTTCATAGCGTGAGCGAAATTATTAAACACGTTAGTGCTTAATAGTTTTTTTATTGGTTCGTTAGTGAAGAGGAGAGAAAGGGTATTTGTATCAGATAGCTGCGTAGTACATTTAGTACTTGGAATCTAAGATTGTTGCGGTAGTGGGATAATGGTCATCAATGGCTGTGTTATAACGACGA
This sequence comes from Ericerus pela, assembly GCA_011428145.1. Taxonomy (NCBI): domain Eukaryota; kingdom Metazoa; phylum Arthropoda; class Insecta; order Hemiptera; family Coccidae; genus Ericerus; species Ericerus pela. The sequence continues at coordinate 4,143,005 of WOFM01000325.1, forward strand.
ATTCGAATTCGTCCACAGTATTATTTTACTACTCGAACTACTCAGCCAAAGTAAGGTATTTACTTTAACTGGGCCATAATAATCACATCAACTAAGCCACCCAGAAGATTTGAATTGATCACTATAAGTAATGATTCGCTGCTACCAAGTTTGCAAACCGCTTCTGATAAAGTTTCGTAACTTTTAGATCATAATTTGAAAAAACTTTCGCGCAACAAGCTTCGCGAGAAAAAATAGATTTTCTTTGTTTAAAAATCACCTATATCACCAACATTCTTTTAAAGTAATATATAAAATATTTATATTTTTTGCAAAAAATTAACCAAGTTCCACAAATATACAGATTAAGTATCAGTTTTCAAATATTTTATGAATGTGAAAAAATTATTATTTTCTTATGAAATGAAAAATTATTCTAAATTGTAACAAGTATAATTTTAGGAAAATTTTTTTCCTAAAGTAACGAGAATATTGTGGATTATATAAAAAAAAACACGCATATGAGAAAGAAAACCAACATTTCAAAACAAAGTATAATAGGGGAGATTTTAGTGGCCGTGTTTAAATCTAGTGTATGGCAGAGGGTGAGTGGTCGGTAAAAATTGACTTTTTTTTGAGATCGTGTTAGTTTTAGATTAAAACGAGTGGTTTTCTTGATGGAGGCTAGAAAATTAATTTTTCAGGACCATTTTCAGAAGGGTAAAAGAGAAAAAATCACACTGAATATCTAATAAGTAGGGAACAAATTGACCAATCAAAACCAAAATTGGTAGGTCTCGTTCTTGTATAAAAGGTGTTGTTTATACCAAATTTCGTGGCTATTGAAAGAGAATTACAACTTTTATTGAGATAACATGAAAAATTAGCGACTCCAACAGCCTCAGGGAATGAACCATAATACCAATAGAAACCAAATTTGGAATCTTGTCAGATATATTTTAATTCAATACATGTACCAAATTTTATAACTATATCTTGAAAATTACTCCTTTTAGAACCATTAATCTACTAAAACTGCAACAAAATCGCCCCTTTTAAACGTACCGTAAGGCTTATCCACATTAAAATTGATATCTACTGTTCTTGGCTTAAAGCACATATGTATACCAAATTTCAGATCTATCAATTGAAAATTGCGACCTGTACACTGTTCAATAAAAAATGCATATAAACTGACCTACTAGACGGACTATTTTCCCGATCCAGAACAAAAATAATAGGCTTCTTCCTTAGGTGAATCTAAATATGTGTTTCGAATTTCGAAACCATCCGATCAAAATTACTCCCGGAAATGGACTAAACGTAAAAGGGGGTACATGAAAAAAAATTAATTTTCAAAAATAGTGCCAAAATTCCCAGAAAATTATGAAACGAAAAACGTACCCACTCCCAACCTTGGGTCATGAATACTCAGGCAATTTTAATAAGTAAATTTTTTTAAAAAAATCTACTTAAAAATGTAGGCATTCGAAAAATTTCTTTTAATTCAAAGATAGACAATTTGATATATAGACTTAGGAAAAAGTAAATATATTCTCAATTTTACAGAAATATAAAATTTCCATAATTTTGAAAATACGTAGTTAGTCAGAATCAAATCGTGAAAAACTTAAGGGACGTGTGAAATTATTTGTTTCACTTAGTTTAGTGGATAATATTTTTCTGAAAATGCGATGAAAACTCATAAAAGTATTTTGTTGTTCTTACTCATTTTTATTTTCGAAAAATTAAAAAAAAAAAAAAATGATTGTTTGAAATTTTCCAAAGAAATATGGTAGGTATGTAGAAGATGGAAAGGTAAAAGTGACAAATGTGCGAATGTAGTTTGTGGTCGAGTTCGTATCCCACAGCGTCGACTAAATTCGAGAGTATTCCTTCACGTGTTTAATAACGTGGTCCCATTCGAGTGTTTCCGCCAAAACAAGTAATGTGTAAAAAAGTAACAAAGCTCTGGTGTTCGCAGATTTATAAATTATTTGAGTTGCGAGACTTGCAACTGTCGGCTATACTGTGACAATGGGAAGGTTTTACATGTAGTTCTCGGCCGATGTGACTTGTGTCCTAGTTTGAATTTTTTAAACTTTTTAATAATTACCTAATGAGAGTATGAAATGAAAATAAAAACATTTAAGGAGGGAAATTGCAGGGACGTAGCTAAGGGAGGATGGGCGGAGGTTGTCCCTAAAAGTTTTGGTCAGTTGACAAAATTGTTGTTTATTAGGTGGAAAAATTGCGCTTAAGAGAAAAAAAAGGACATAATATACGAGTGTGTTAGGTTGTTTTTTTTTTTTTTTTTCTATTGGTAATTTCAAAAGTTTCAGTTGGCAATTATTTTTCTGCCTCCCGAACAAAGCCTTTCGCCACGTCCCTGCTAAATTGAGGTCTGTGTGAGCAGCTGCTGACATTGTTCATAGGCAGTCGGCGCCTATTCCTTCAATCTGTACCTTCGAGTTCGGTATCCGTCCCAATGATGTGGAGAAAAAATAATCCTCTGAAGTCCTACTTGAAAAGATATATCCAAACTCCGGTTCTCGTCAGTTCAGCTGTTCTCGTTTTCGTCCTTTGTAGTACGTAGGCATATTGCTGCTAGGCTTTGGGGAAATCCTTTCCGCGAAGGTCGAAATAAAGAAAACGAAATTACATAAAAACAAGGAGAAAGAGGCAAAAACGAATTGAAACGAATTCACTATCCGGAGTTGGTGGCGAACAAGCTACTTGTTGGACGTGAAATTTAGCGTTTTCAGTGAGAATTATTATTTTTCTTTCTTTTCATTTCTTTCTCTTCTCCCCCCTTCCGCCTCGGTCGTCGTCGCGACCTGAAGGATTAATTCGCGAACGGAATCCATTCGATTTCGCGAAGATGTTTCAAATAGGCTAGGGTGAGAAGATTTTTATGAGGCTGCTTCTGGTTTTCGAATTGAAGAGGCTTTTAAAATTCGAGGCTGGTGAAAAGCTCAGGAGTTTTGGTGGCGTAACGGTTGCGGTGCCAAGTCTTGTTCACTTTCGTACAAAAGCATCGTCGCACGAAAGTTGGGTGATGATTTTTCCATTCAAAATACGCGGCGAAGGCGGGCGAAGGGCTCGGGGGCTGACGCGGGAGACGGAAGGGGTCGCAAGCAGCATTTCGTCTGCTTTGTCGAGAACGTTCGAAGAAAACCCTAACGAAGGCGAAAAGGCGAACAATTTTTCCGACGTCGAGTTGCACTTAAGTGATGACGACGTTTATTTCGAAGTTTCACAACTCGAGATTTTGAAGGAGGCGAGGTGATGGAGGAGGAGGAGGAAATTAACGCTTTTCGCGAATTAATTATTCGAAACGAAAAACCAGTATTTATTTACAAAGTTGGGTACTTGCTGAGGTTCCGGCCAGAAGAGGTGTGGTGCTGCTTACGATAGTGGCAGTTTTAAGTTTGGTAATTTTGATTTTTAAACCTCTTCCTTTTCTCCTTAACGTTTGGGAATTCGGTTGTCGTCGAGGGTAGAAAATGGGTTTCTCACTAATGAAGTGGCGTCAGCTCGTCGTACGATCGTCCGTTTGCTGCTATTATTGGTATCAGAGTACCGAGAGACGATGGTATGTCTTGTAAAAATAGATCATTGAAGTCTGTAGTTACTGCCATTTGCAGTGGTTCCGGCTAAAATGATCCTAAAGCTGTCCAAATTTGGTTGACTAGAACAACTTGATGTTAACGCCGATATGATTTTGATTTTTTCGGTAAATTTTCGTAAAAAAAAAAAGACGATAAAAACACGCAAAAAAAAACAGCCTACTATTCCAGCTGACCTTGTTTTCATAGAAAGCGCAGATATTTTTCGTGATTAGTTAGAACAATTTTCTCCGTCAATGATGATTCAAGTTCTGAATGCTTACAGTAGAACTCATCACTGATAACGTTGCTTTCGTGAAAAGTGGGATGAACTTATCGATAACTGGAATCAGACTAATAACCTACAAGATAAAAATCTTTCTACAATTATCGATTTTCGTTTCGCACGAGAAAGGCCCTCTTTTCCAGTCACTTATTTTCTTTTATCCTTTTTTTCCCTCTTCTCCGCTGGCTATCAGGAATCGAATGTTTTTCGTTGTTAAATATTTTGTTGGAAGAAATGTTATGAACCACTACAGCACAATTACAGCGAGTTTTATCGTTTGAAAACATTTTTTTGGGTCATTTTCTTCACAAAGTTATTTTAGATGATTTTATAAATGACACAGAGAAATATTTCGTTCCTTTTGTCCGTGAAATCGTACGTAAGAAATTATCTCTTTCATTTTTGATCTGTTTATGGTAGAAAGTATGTAGCCTTGATTTGAGTGTCGTTATGAAAAAATTATTCGCTGAAGTATGTTGTGGGACTTGTTTTGATTGCACGAAGCCGGCATTGGTTTGTAGAAAAGATATAATCCTGATCTGTTCAATTACGTCGTCAATCTATTTGATGGAGTGTTCGTTATACTTAATTCAAAGGGTATGTAGTTCGTAGATGTGAAAAGGTGGAAATAATTATTTGAATAGATGAATGGGATTGGGAATTGTAGAAAAGCTAAGTCTAGAATTTCGATCCTAAATTGAATACTGCTGATATGATTCAAGAAGGTGAAAATAGAGGGAAAACTAGTTTTCTAAACTTTAGAATTAGTCAGACAATGAAATTGCTGGTGATAATAAGGTCTAAGTGCTAGAACTATCTTTAAGTAATATATTACTTAAGAATTTGATAACCAAGTACAAGTTCTGGTCAGACCAGTTCCTAAAAAATCGCGTACCTACGTATCTCATAAATATCATTTTCGTATTCAGCAATCAGTTTTAGTTTTATTTCGTATGGACGCGTCAGAACGGAGATAACTTACCAATTTTTTGTGAGAAAGGTTAGAAGCGAGTTGATGCGCGGTGTGAAAAATACGAAACATTAATAAAACCGAAGTTTTGATGTTAATGGGAAAGTCAGTCTGTATGTACAAAACTTTGTTCAGTAATCAACGTATTGTACGCATATTTCAAACTTTTCCCGTCCTAAATTTTTTATTGAGTGAATGTGGTTCTTTTAATGTTTTTGAATATATAGTTGGTGGATTTGATTATTCTCTTTGTGAGTTTAGAGATAATTGGGATGGTTTATATTGCTGTATTTTGATTCAAATAGGTTTCTGAAGTTCAGTCTTCGAAGTATCCGATTTTCGTTCCTCAAAAATTGAAAGTTTAATGCTGTGAATAAAGAAACTGTTCAAAGATTGAGGACATTTTTGAATGAGTAATGAAGCCTATTGAAATCAGTACCAAATCGAACTTAATCTAATTAGAGTTGTATCCATTTTTGTAAAACATGTCGCATCTTCGCAAACTAAATTTCTAGGGTTAGAATTCTGACGACAAAAAAATAAAAAAATAAAAAACCGTGTAAGGGTAGAGATGGAATAAAATATCGAAGAAACAACTCGGCGTTTGTGTAATGTGTTACAAAACAGAGCACGTTTTGGAAAGAAACAAGTATTTACGGCGAATAGGTTATGCAAAAAGCGTTACACATCACAATCGTAAATGTTGATTTTCTGTCGCACATTTGTGTGACTTAAGGGTGGTGTAAGTGAAAGCAGGGTTGGAGGGACACTCCTAGCAAGCACAGAGGCTAGTTAATACTGTCACGAAAAATACGTGCTTTCGTAAAGCGGAAGTGTAAGACGAGTTTAATTCACGCAAAGGTCTAAATTTTTTGAACGCGTTTCATATTTTTGTTGTTGCGTGTCGTTGAAATCAAATAATTTTCCTATTTACGATTATCTGCCAGCGGGTGTAATTTATTCGATTTTTTCGTTTTCGAATTAGAAATTCAGAAAAATAAGTGTTTATCGTCCAAGCTAAGCAGATGCTGAAACATTGTGATGTATCTTTCGAGAGATTTAATGAAAATAGTTAGTGTCTCATATACTATTACCTATATAACCATTCGTTTAGTAGTACAAAAATATTGTCATCATTATGCAATTATTTTTCAAGTTCAAAGAATTTCGAAATTTTGAAAGATACTATGTATATTTTATGAAATTTATTCGTTGTATGTTTCATCGCAGAAATTTTCATGAAATGCACATCCCTTGAAGCACATTTCGGGTAAGATTTTTTGTTTTTGTGGATGGCGGGGAGTTTCAAAACTCCAGTCTTTCAAGTAAAATTCTTAGGTGTCCGAATCTCAGTAACAGCCGTGTTCACGTGCTTTTCCATTGGGCTAGAAAGTTTAAATTTGGCATGAGGGTTTTTGATTATAAACTCGAGGTACTTTTGTTTTTTTAATCTAGAAAATAAGAAATGGGTTTAAGTTATGGACCAAAAACACATTTTTTTAGCACCTTGTAGAATACCTTGTACATTGAAATGAAACAACATAACACGAACTGATAAAGGTGTATTTTTAATTTTTTAAAGGATAAGAGCCCGTTTGTGTTTGTACCATGTACTCTTAGCATTAAAACACTTTTTTCTATTTGAGACATAAACTTTTTGAGTTTTTCTACTACACAGAACTAAAACTGCTAAAAAATATACAATAGATTTGAGAATTAACTTCTAATAGTACCGGACCTAAATTAAAACTATCACTGCTTACTTGTTTGGCATATCGAACACAGTTACTGTTTAACTGATAAATGATAACGAAAGGAAGAATACATTTATCCAATGAGTCCATAACCATTCTCACCATAAATAAATATACTCTTTACAGCATTATGAAAATGACCAAACTAGTTCACTATGTCCAATGTTTGGCAAATTTAAGCGTAAATTCTTTTTTACTACATAAATTAGCTTTGTATCTATTTGTCTGGATAAAAGTGAACGAAGCCACAGATAAAATCTAGTTGTATTATGTTTTGTATACAATGAAACTTAGCTTACCTTGTCTTCAAATCAAATTGGCGAATTAGTCAGCATTAATTGAATGAATCGCGAAGAAGCGTTGAAAGAAGAAAACTTAACAAGGTTTTGATCCATAAAAGGATCGAATCTTGAAAAAATGAACAGCAGAATTATTTTAAAAATGGAATGTAATACAATGGAAAAATTACATTAATAAAGAGGATAAATTAAGCAAAAGAAAAAATAAATAAAAACTATCAGTAGGCAATTTAATGAGGGAAACCACATTTGAATTTCTATATATTCACCTATCAGATTGTCTTCATCGAAATTAATTTATTTTTTGTGTGAAAAACCCTTATATAAAACTTTGGATTTTAGAGTTTTTCATTTTATTTGAATTTGAAAATGAGAACTGGGTGAGGTGAAATAATAAATATTCTAATATAGATGAGGATGGACCAGAACCCAAAGCTCACTATATGCAAAGGAAGGAGCTACACAGCTTTTAATGACAGAGCAATGCAGTCATCTGAACAGAGCTTGTCTAAAGTTTTTTTTGACAACACACCAAATTTTCCTCTTAATTATGACAAGAACTCTATTCGATCTTATTGTCAACGATTGCTTACCAGCTGGTATTTCATAAAAGATTGCTTTAAAGTGCAATATATTGACTGCATAGAGAAACTTTGATCACTACTACTAGAACTTACATAGTACAAAGAATAGTCCCTAAAAAGTTTTGTCTCTAACCTAGCCTAGCCTAAAGTTTTACTATTGATCCTTTGTGTCTGCAATAGATAACAGAGGTTTGGAATTCAGCATCTGCAATGGAGTGTTAAAAACACTGAAATGTGCCTATGTGAGGACTATGACTTATGACTGTATGATTTAGATTTTATATTCTCCACCTCATGTGGAGGGACCACGAGAGAAAAATGAACCTAGTTTCAGGAATTGTCAACTCAAGAGTGATTACAACTTTAGGTATCATTTGTCTCATCGTATCTTTTCTATTGGTCAGGTTTCCCTTACCTTTTGTCTATATTGATAGTCTTCACAAGCCAAAGCATATAAAATAAGCACATACAAGAAACACAAAGAAATTAAATAAAAGAAATAAAGCAGAGTGATACTGGCGGCTATTGGCCGGGTTTTTACTATGCACTCGAATCTACATTGCATCGTATCATGTTTGAGTTATCTTCTTCAAAGTGAAATTCTGCTGTTTATACAGGGTGTTATTTTATACCTGGTGAATCTGTAATCGAAGTCTAACAAACAGTTAATAAAATTGTCTGAAAAAGAATTTCATTTGGTTATTGTTGTCATCTGCTTTAGATTTTGGACATTGTATTGTCTCAACTTGAGCTTTTTGTCTACATGATGTCTCATCCATATAAGTGTTTTTTTTATTTTGTTTTATTTTATGTAGGTAATTCGTTATTGTGATTACTGCAGGAAAGAGAACCATTGAATTATTTCCTAAAATTGTGGTTGTTAGAACTTTGAATAATTTTTCATTAAAAAAAAAAAAAAGATTTTTGACACAAAAATTAAAAATTAATTCATAAAATATTTTGAAAACATGATACTGAATCAGTACATTTTATCGCATGCATCGTATTTGTGTAATATTGGTAATTTTTTGCAAAAAATATAATTATTTTATATATTACTTTATTAGAAGAATGTTAATGATAATGGTGATTTTTAAACAAAACAAATCTCCTTTTTCTTGCGAAGCTTGCTGCGCAAGAGTTTTTGTCTCCTTTCCTCCTCATTATTTTATTTCTTACGAGATTGAAATTTTTAATACGTAGGCTATCATTTAAATGGTATTATTTCCAATATAATGGCTGATCTTATTTTTGGATCATAGTAATTTTTATTTGTAGTACTTCTGTTGCCAAAATAGATCAGCTTTGAATACATTTTAGTTATAAATGAGACAATTAAGAATTCAAAACGATTTTGTTGATCGAAATTTTTGCTTTACAAGCGTATTTTTTTTGTGTTTTGCAAAAAAGTTCTAAAATCACAAGAAGATAAGAATAGAAGTATTTTTTTTATTTTTGTTTCTCGAAAAGTAGAGATATGCGTATAGCAGTTTCGATTTTGAAAAAAAAAGGTTAAATTATTGATTTATAAGTAGGTTGTAAAGAAATCGTTTCCAGACTTAAGTGATTTATTTGTCGCAGATGCTTTATTTTGGTGAAAAAGATGACAATGAGCAATTTTGCAAGATTTGTCGAAGGATTCGAAAATGTCAAAGTGAGAATGTGTTTGATAAAGTTATCTGCAAGTTATCTGTCTTATTCTTTTAAAGTCATTGCGTAGTGCATTTATCAAGAATTTTCAACATTCAGGGTCGAAATTGCAATGATTGACTTTGCTGTGTGAAAGAGCTGACAACAATAAATTGCTTGTTCTTAATATTAAAATCATTTTATCATTTATAGGTAGCTCTAAAAATTAACTAAATGCGCTTATCGAATGAGAATTTTGTTTACAATGTCATCTTTTTGTACGACGATTTTGAAAATTTTACTGAACCGTGGTGTAAGTACCTAAATATTCTGCGCAATTTTAAACGAAGAATTCAAGATAATTAATATTTTTGTAAAATTAAATGATAATTTTCTTCTGAGAGAAAAAATTTTCACGCAAAATCATTTTTCTTTGCTTTATATTGAAATTCCCTAGTTTTCGTTCAATAAAGGCGCCCAAAAAAACGTACTTTTGAAGTGAGTGTTGCATAAAATTTATTATATCTACTTTTTGTTTAAACTGCTACAGTCCAATGGATGATTATATTATTATGAAGGGGAGATCTGCCTACTATAGAACAAGTTTACCATGGACAAAACTGATTTCCCTTTAAATTTTGGACGAATTGGTCCCATAGCATTATGCATCATATACCTGATAAATACTTCATTTGTTTACTATCTTTATCCAGTTTGTTGTTCAAATGTTATTGCAATATTTATCAAAATTATACCAAAAGTAAATTTTCGATAACTCACAAAGTGTGATCAATAGGAGAGAAATTAAGCATTTAAATTTTTGGATGTGTTTCAAAGAAATTTAATAGTCAGTAAATAATTATTCAAAGTTACTAGGGTTCAAAAACCCTTAGATTAAGTATAATTTTAATTTCTATTAAGAAGGTGAATCTAGTGTACTATGGTGTAAACTTTCTGGTGTACCATGGAACCAGGGTTGAGCATGATTTGAACCTGATCAGATTCGAATCCGAATTTGAATTAGCTTTTGTGATTTGGCCAACCCATTCGAATCCACATTGACAAATTGGATTCTTATATATGATTTGAATCAAAAAAAGATATTGAATTCCTGAACTTTATTCGAATCCATTTGACAGATTCGACAGATCCAAAGTTTCTGAATGATTTTCTAAGGATCAAGGATTCATTTTGATTTTTGCTTCAAAGAATTGAAATTAAAAATTATTTCGACTCGTTTAAATTTTAAAACTTTTTGAAAAAAAACAAAATGGGTATTTAGTTTTGAATGTAAGATCGATGAAATTCGATGATTTTTTACAGTAGTTACTATTTTAAATCATTTCAATAAAAACAATGAGTTGAGCAATCGGATTAGGGGATTCAAATCCGTATTTGAATCCACAAATCTAGCCGCTTTATTCAAATCCGATTAAAATCTAAAAAACGGGATAGTCAATCAAATCATATTTGAATCCCCAAAAAATGTGGATTTGTATTCGATTTGCAGATTTGTATTCAAATTCATTTTTAATGGATTCATGCCCAACTCTGCATGGAATGTACTGAAAATACCTTTCAATTTTTTTCAAATAATTTTCCTAATTAAAACTGCCCAAAAATATGAAACATTAGATCTTGAGAAAACTTAAGATACAGTGAAAGATTTCTTAAATTAGCAAATTCATGAGGAAAGTGTCACAATTGAAAAACAATCAGTTCTCCTATTAATGATTATACTATTATAATTCAAATAGCAGATATTATCTGTTATCTAAATATAATTACTTTTAAATGCAGTGCACTTCATATTATATGAGATAAGGCAAATTTAATTTTTTGGTTTGAAAAAATTTTTTTTATGGAATTTAACATATACCATGGTACATTCCCTGAGAATTAAATATAATAGAGGACACATGGCCATCTTAATGCTGCTATGAAAAATAGCACCATTTTTGAAGAGCTGTCCCCATCCTTTTGGTACCAAATTCAAATTTGTTCAGCCGTATTCAAGCCCATTAATAAGGATAATAATATATTGTTTTTTAAATAATTGAATTAAATAATTCAGAAACCACATCAAACTGAATTTTGTAGATTAAAATGAGGCGAAAATTGTATCAATCCTTGGGAGTGGGGATACTTTGTCTCAAAAGTGGTGCCATGTTTCATCTCACATGAGTCCTCTATTATATTTAATACTCAATGGATACACTATCTCCAATTTCATAGTGTACCATGGAACAAAAAAGGTTACCCCCTTTAAGATGGAATTAGAAAAAAACTATTGCATGTTAATTATTTTTCTTGGTTTTGTTTTGTAGATGAATGTTCATTCTTTTCAAATTTATTGTTCCCAAATTTATAACTTAATTCCAGCTCACACCAGAAACAAAAAGGAAAAAAGTGTTCTATGGTACCTTGGTCTCCCTTACTATAATTAATATTTTTATTTCTGTTATTCATATTTTAATAATATCAGAGTATCACTTAAAAAATAATCTTCCACCTATACGAATAATATACATAATAATAAAAATTATAGAAGTCAAATTTCTCTATAAAATTAATATTATTCATCCAGTTTAAAAATAGGTGACTAAATACCTAAATTAAGTGATTTTACCAGTAGAGAATTTGATAATACTATCAGGTTTTCCATAGGAAATATTAAATATTGCTGAGGACTGTGAAAAAAGTATTCTTAAATAGGAAAACTGTTTTGTCATTCATATTGATTGAACTTTTTTTCAATTATGATATTTTACTTAAAACAGGAAATAATCAAGTCCAGTTTTAAGTTTCGTCACAAATGAATTTATTTATTTTGAATTTGTTTGTCATATCCCACTATCAAGTCGTGGAAGGGAATTTCTTAACCAAGGAATATTCATATTACATTTTGTTTGAAAATTAAATTGATATGTAAAATCAATTACGTTTATATTTCAGAGCTAAAAGGAACTCACATATAAATGCAGGTTTCTTTTTCAAGTGGAAGAGATTTCTGATTAAGAATGATGAGAACTCATTGAATAAAAACAACGTTTTTTCACTCCCAGTTAATATGAATAATTTTATATAAATGAAACTTATTTAATTTAGCGGTTGAAATCTCAGTAATGGACTTCTTAGTATGTAGGCACTCGCATTGTCCCTGCTACCATATAGTGTCTTGAGCTGTTAAGTAGTTAAATGTCTGTTAGATGAGTAAAACACATTATCGCACTCCTCGTCACCAAACTGTAACTGTCTGGCAACTGCCTCTATACCAATATTAACTCGAGCGCATTATGCATCATTGCCAAATATAGGTACTGCACCCTGTATGTATATAATAGATCGTGTACCGATAACTACTACCTATCTAAAATCGAACTTGTTCTATGCTTTTAACCGTCATTTGTTATTAATTTTTTTTTCTTTTTGAGGGCACAAAATTTATTCTCAAATTTTGCTTTCTTATTTACCTGTGAATTTTAATCTTTTTCGGTAATTTTTCTGATATTGTCCATTAATTCTGAAGAATGCTTTATAAATACCTGAGAAAATGCGCAACGTTTTGTCGTATTTAACTACGTATTTAGCCGGAAAACTTCTAGTTTTCGATTTAATGGTTGTCAAAAATTAGTAATTTATATATTTTAAAGCGTTGCTTATCACTTTTTCCCTTATCTTTGAGGATAAAAAAAGCCCGTTCGAATGTATATTTTTTCGCGTAATAAATTTTTGATAACATTCAGATTGTTTCTTAAAACGTATATTTTTTCGTTTAAAAAATCTTCATTCGGAAATTGAATGTCAAAAATTTTTTTTTTTAGCAACGGTCCTCTGGCAACAACTCCCTTTTATATTTATTTTGGAAAAAAATTCTATCCACTTGGCAAATATTTTCCCCTCGAAACAGAATTAAAAATATTTTTCGGAGAAAACCGTTTTATTATTTGAAAACTTCCAGGCTACGATCGTCGAAAAAGTCGTAAACATTTTTCGAATGTTGGATGCTGAAGTAATCCGTAATTAAAAGCAAATTAAGAATGAAAAACTTCCGACAAATGGGCAGGCTCGAGCTCTGATGACGTCGAAATTTGTGTCTCGTTCGAAGTTGAGCATTAAAAATGATTTTGTTTTCGAATAGGTATCTTTATTTTCTTTCATTCCTTTTGATTTTATGCAAAAGTGGCTGACTCGTCCTCCATGTTCGACGATACAATATGTCTTCTATTCCTTCAACCTTGTAAAATTTTGTGGAACAAACTTTTTTCACACCTGAAGAACGACTCATTTTGAAACGGAATATTTCAACGAATTAGTTTATCTTCACAGTCGAATACAAACCGCTGGAGGAACACTTTGCCGAATGTTCAGACCATTAAATTTATCTCGGGTGGTACCGTATCGTTCATTACCTGCGGTTCAATTACAGACTGAAATATTTTCGTGGATTGTTCGGGTTGTTTAAATTTTACATTTTTCATCGACTGTTGGAGATTGGGAAACGAGTGGGATGGTTTCAGGTTGAAACTCTTGTCTCAGATCTGCTATTGTTGGTTTCTCTTCATTTGCACAGCTCATGCTCAGTGCTGCTAAATTGTTCGCAATTAGCTCAGAATATTTATCACCATTTCTGCGAAGTAAGTAAATTTAACGATTCAATTTGTTGACTGAAAAATTATTTAATGCGGCTGTAGTGGGTCTGTATTCTGCAAAGGAAATAAAATTTTGATGGTTGAAAACCGTCTGTCTGTTATATTACACTGATTTTTATTCTGATTTCTTATTTACATGCTTTGGTATTTTATCGACTTCGTGAAATTAAATCGAAACGTTTTATGGCAGGCATATTAAGATAGGCAGACACCAGTGGTAGTAATCACACATTTGAATTTTATTTCTTCCAAGTTCACTCAACTATAGATATTTTCATTCTTCATTCTCATCTCCATTATGTTAAAATATTAAAAAAGTTTTTATGGCCTCGATTTTGAAAGTAGCGTGACCAACATCGATACCGATGGCAATGTTGCCACTTGCCAAATATGATATTTAGTAGGTATCAAAAATCCCAAAAATCCTCAAATTTTTTTGCGTTTCAAAATTGAAAAATTCCTAAAAATCTTCAAAGTGATATTATCGTTATTCGTTAGTTACATTTTCAATCACCAAGATTATTGCACAAGAGCGAAATCTGTGAATTTTATTTTTTTAAATAGGTATCTCTTCTCTCTTCCTTTACTTTTTAATTCTTATTAATGTATTTTTGTTAATATTAATATTATCTTATTCTGACGTTCCAATGGTCTCAATTTATGCCGCCCATCTCCCTTCATCTCACCTCTACCATAAAATCACTTTCACTTTATACATATTATTTTCCATTTATGCATATATCAATCTCTTTAGCACGTTTATATAGTTATAACTCTTTTTTCGTCCCTTTTTTTCACTTCTTCATCCATCTATTTCAGTCAGTCCTATGGAACATATTTTCTACCGTCTATTCTATATTTCAGTTTAATCCCTGCATATTTTTATCTCTGTCACCATCACAGTTATTTATATACACCTCCTTTTTCAATTTTGTTTTTATTATGTTTTTTTGCCCAAAATTTCGAAAATTTTTTCAGTAGTCTAGCTGCATTTTTTTATTGTCTTCCTGGTAATTCACAGGTCGATTAATTCTACGTTCTCATCATTACATAATATTTATTTTCATATTCCATAAATTTCATACAATCTGAATTAGTTTAAAATTCTCCTTCACTTCACTGCGCTGCTGTGACTGGGTTTTAAATATTCGCACTCTCTGAAAAAATTCGAAAAAACATTATTGTAGGCGCTTTTATTTTGTTAATATCCATCTCCCCCTTATTCCATTGAATTATTTTTTATGCTATTTTTATACTGATTTTCTGGCATGCAACCAACTAAAAATCAAGGAACATGGCCCGTTCTATCGAAATTCGAAACCTCTTGTCTGTTAACATGCCATTTATACCTATGTTGGATCTTCAAATGAAAGATTTTAATAATTTCTATAAAATTCAATATTGTAAATAAAATGTCAGTCTTTTTCTGCAAAGGTAAGGGCTGGTTATTTTTACGTACATTGACCATACTATCATAACCAGAGTGACAAACCAATGTTAAATTTTTCATCGCTGAATGCAACAAACTTGATAAATCATAAAAGCTATCCCAGTGGTCTGGTACCAAATTATGTCATATTTTGTTGCGTTAATAACTGCAATAAAAACGTATAAAAGGGATTAGTTGAAGAGTAGTTTGGATAAATATTTGTGAAGGTAGAAGATGTGTACTACTAACGCAACATTGTGTTTTAAAAAGAAATTAGATTTTCTTTGGAAAACTTTTCCATTAGGTTTGTCAGTCTTATATTAGTACAAGCTCTGAAGCGCCGCAGACTTGAATTTCTGGTAACCCTGGAATTCGTTGTTCTGGAGGAGACAACAAACAGTTTTTTAATAATTCATGATCAGAAAGGCCATGTTTACAATCGTATTTGTTTGGGCAAAAAGCAGCCCTTGCCATTTGTGAATTTATGCTAGCCTCAAAGTAAAGTGATTTCTCCCAATTTAGAATTATAATTTTTTACAAAAATTTGCTATCCGCCTTGAGATTCGTGTCTGCAACCTCCATGATTGAAGGCAGACTTTTTAACCAGTAAGCTACATATATTAGTTGCAGAAAAGGCAGTCAGTATAACTATATCTGTTTATTTTGATTATTTTTTTCTCTTTGAAATTGCTAATTAATGATTTTGTTGCTTTCTGATCATTAATTATAAAAAATTTCTTCCTTAACAAGGTTTGAAAGTGAGTTTACATGATTCGGGAATTGCTCACTCGCTTTGCTCACTTTGCAAACTCGCCCTTGAATGTAATTCCTCACTTTCAAACCTTGGTGTGTAATATACTATTTTGCGTTTGTGTGTGGCTGTGAGGGTAGTGGTGCATGCCCATCGAGGGAATAATTGGCGAAATAATATCGGGAAATAATTTCGTGAAATAATTAACTGCTTGTTCGTTTATTTTAGTGTTATTCAGTAAACAGTTATATGTAACATATTATAGAATACCCCAATCCAGTTTCCTTTACCAATTGTTTTCTAAATTATATTACAAGTTTAGTCCATCGTGTTAGGTTGAAAAATGTTTTATCTGAAGCGGTTTTAGCCTTACTTTGGTATCTAACATTGGGGAAGGCCTGCACCTGTTATTTATTTTTGTTTTGTTCCCCACTCAACCTTTCTTGACTACTATCGTGCTTGGATAATTTTTTAATATGTATATTTTCACGTCTGCATTATCAGGAATCAAGAGAGTAACATGGGTTCAGAGTCATAAATGACCAAAAGCTGTAAAATGAATTAAAATTATGGGAATTAGTTGCAGTTCTGATTGAATTTTTGTGCTTGAAACAATCTTGAACTTTTTAACTGGTATTTTAAAAGGTCCATGTTTTTTACTATTTATAATATTGCTGTCACTTTTGTCGATATAATATGGACTAGTTTAATGTTTTTGAATTGTATGTTTTGTAACATTTGTTGATTTGCATATTTGTTAGCTTGCTGTTTGAAATTTATTCTTCTTTTGTTTGCTTCATTAAGCAACAGAAACTTGATATGTGAGTGTTTCACATTTATTTCTTTTTTTCCAATAATTGTAATATATTTTGTAGACAAGTGCTGAAGTAGTATGATAAAATTCATGTTTTCATTTTTAGTCGTATTTTTTTAGTCTTCAATAATATGTGGCTCTTACTTGTCAATCAGAAAAAGAAGATTTAAAGGTAGCATTATTGTCTTTGTTATAATAGTTTATTTATTTTCTAAGTTTTGAATACATACTCCACTCAGTCCTTTGGTGTATACTATATATGCCTGTGAGAGAGTCAATGTCTTCATAGTCATAAAAGACTTTTTATTTTACTGTTTTAATGGGAGAGAAAATGGAAGATGATGTTGAGAAATAATGGTATGAGAAGTGTCTATTTTCATGAAAAATTTTTCCTGGTAAAATTGGAGTTTCCCTTTTGTCATTGATTAAAATTCCACGAAAGGAATTAAAAAGCAGAAAATAAAATTGTATTTAAAGAATATTTTTTCGTGAATTGGGAAAAAGGAAAATAGGAAAAAATTTTCTTCGAATTATACGAACGGGATTCTTTTCAATTTGATTCTGGAAAGTTATTTCAGTTTTGCGTTATTTAATTGGAAAGATATTTTGCAAGCTGTGTTGTTTGCGGTTGACCATTTTTTTGTGCTGGTTATGCTTCACCTTTGCATCGTAAATGATGATATTGTGCGATTCCTTTGTTCTTTCGCACTGCTACTCATTTCGCGTGGCCTAACAAACACAAATGAAAAATAATGAAAAACTTGTTAGAAAAAAGAAGGGAAAAAATTCGTCTGGAAAATAATTTAAAAAACGCAAGTTGTCCTCGAAAAACAGGTAAAAAAATCTTTCCATTTCGACCCGAATGTATGAAATTCTTTGGTTTGACTTTATGTTTCACATTACCTCGTTCTCAAGTGAGGAGAATAAACGAGAGGAGAGAAGAAAAAAAATTATTTCTCATTAAAAGCGTTAATTTGAACATTGTTTTTTCGTTTGTATTCGGTATGAAAATATTTTTAGGGCATCTTTACGCCTTTTTTTTTTTTTCTTTGAAGTCTGCTTTAATGAAATTTTCGTGCCACAGAATTTAACTTATATTTCATACATATTCTATTTTTTTCCCCGCAGCCGCCTCATTGAATGCTTGGACCTATTCGCTCGTTGATTTTGAAATTTTAAAGAAGAGTGATTTTTTTTCAATGTGAAAAAATTCCGTTGGCTTCAAAATAGAGAAATTTTATGCTGTTTGAAATTGCTTAAACTTTCACGTTTAGTTTGCTTTGATCATATAGGTTCTAGTAATGTGTTAAATTATGAGAATGAATTTATTTTTTCTAAAGTAGATATAGGGTCGTATTGTTTCATTTTTTAAAAAATTCTTCGCCTCTTGGAACTTATTATTTGCGTGCGAAATATTTTTGTTGTTTTCAAAGCAGTTCGTAATCTTTAACCGACGTCAAAACAAGTGCAGGAGGTTCTCAATTTAACCTTGTCCGCGAAATTTTGGAGAATTACGTACTCGACCGATTTGATAAACCTCGTTCTAAAATAATAATAAGGGGTGACTCTACAAAAGGTTTTATTTTTTTTATTTTTTTTTAGAATCGATGGAGTAGTTTTCAAATATCTTTTAAAATCTATTTGTTTTAAAGCGTAAGGTTAATGTGTGAGAAAACGAAAAAGTATTACAAACCAATCAGTTTCAAACTTAAGAATAAAAATGTGCTGAAAAGAAAACAATTATTATTTTAAAATTTCTCCAGCTAGATATAGGGACTGGAATTACTTAAGTCGGCGCTAACTGAAAAGTTTTATCATAAAATGTTTACTCTGCCGTTTCATCATGTTGTGAGTCAATATTCGTGCCCTAGTTTTATTCAGTTATGAAAAAAATAGTGACTGAGAAATTAATGTGACATGAGAAGATAGGTACATTACAATGGAGACAATACGTATCCCCTCGGGTTTTTTTACTGGTAAGGAGAGTAAAAAAAATTAAGTAATGCGAGAACCCAGTAAATGGAGAAGGTTTCTCGAAAACTGGTCACAGTCATTCGCTATTGTGTGGGTCATGAAACAAGAGTCCGAGTGACAAGGGTCAACGTACTGTCAATTCCTTTAATCAGCCCACAAAATATGACCTTGAAATTAGCTGAGGATTCCAAATAGAGAACAACGTTTGCCCAAGATTACTGTGATCAAACTTGCATATTATAACACTGTAGAAGATAAACTGATCAGTGGTCGTCTCAGGGGTGTTCCCAGGGGAGAGCTCGGGGGTTCAGAATCAAATGTAAAAATGTCTGACCTCAGCGTTTCAATTGGTCGTTGTTACGTAGTTTTCTAATATATTTTCATCTCTCTTTAACTAGCAACACTGAAGCATCTTATCACCTTCAAAAATCCGATAGTATGTTTTTTCATTGTTTTCGTTTATTGTCGTGTTACTCATGCCTCCATAATGTTATCTTCCCAATATTATAAAATAGTTTCAGACTATCACGTGACCCGTTGAATAAAAACTTCGGACGTTTTAACCATTTTTCATTATTTAAAAAATAATTTGCGTTTAAAACACGAGAATAGATCACTGATGAATTGACAAACAATAAAATATTTTTTCGGTAAATGGCAATCAATAAACATGTAAATTGAAAACAGACACATGAAAAACTTCATTCATAATCACATTATTTTGCTTCTACGTTGCGTTCTAAGATTTAGCTCATTGTCTGGTCAACACAAAGAGCCCAACAAAACGTTGCATTTACAGTACAAATTGTCTATAGTAGGCTTCGTTTTTACGTACCTAATTATTGTCTTTGTTCTCCTCGTACATGAATATTTTGGTTGTATTTCTTAAACTTTTTCGTTTTTCGTAGGTAGGTACATGAAATGCAAAAAATTTGGTAACCCAATGTAGTTATGCAAAATGGTAATGTCACATTGAGCTGAGTGTAACGTCTACTGAATTATCGACTGTAGTTGTGGGTAGTGGGTACCTCTTGTCTACAGACAAAATTTCTAGTCTTTTGCTTTGTGTTTTCAACAATAACTCGATTATTTTACGAATTTCGATGGCTACAGCGCGATAAAATCGAATGTAAATTGATCGAGTAAATGAAATAACCTAATGCACGTATGTCGTACATTGTTGTTTGCAAATAGCTACTTTATGATATTAGCGGGTGTTTCTTCCTCGGTAATGACGATGAGTGAAAAAATTTGCAATAACTGAACAAAAACTAAAATAAAAAACGGTATCGTTTTATACAAATTGAAATCATGATTCATGGTTCGCTAAATACAAGCCAAAAAAACAAAACTATTCGTTAAAAAAAGAAGAAAAAGAAAAAGAAAGATTAATGATGTGACGTGTGCGTTCGAAAGAAGAATACCAGAATGTTGAACTTATGTCACTTTTTCGACAAATAAAAAAAGACGAAAAAAAGTAGTCTATGATGAAGAATATATACTTCTCGTTATAATTTACTTTTATCTGAAGACTGGACGAGGAAAAATTTTGTTTTTTTGTTTTTTCTTTCTATTCCAAACAAAACATGTAAAGTTGTGACTGACAGTTATCATGACGTATGAAATTGTATTAGTTATTTTTTTTTTTTTTTTGTCATTTTTCAAACTTAATTTTTGGAACCGATGTTGGACAATTTTATTCGTCTCTGAAATGTGCGGTGCATAAATGATGAATTTGTGGTTTAAAATTTTAATTGTATTTATCGATGTTCGTAAATCGGTAATTTTCAGCAAAAAAAAAAAAAAAAAAAAAACTAGGTAGCAATTCTCCCTAGGAAAAGTAGGTTTTCGTGAAAAAGAATTATGAATTTAGGTGGTCACTGTGGGGACTCATCTGGTATGAGGTTAAAGGACTCGGACCCTTTACAACAGTCGCCGCCGAAAGGCTGGCGAAATTCGTCTTTATAACGTTAAACATGATCGCACGAATTACGTTCCATCGTAATTACTTGCACATACATGCAAGTAATGTACGAGCACCGAATTGTGACTAGTATCTACAATACAATAATGTCACAATTCCGTACACGAATTGGCCCATCATTTCTTATCACTACAAGAAATGACGAACCAGGCCACTTTCACAAACATACTTAATCACTATGTATGTGTGTTGGTGTGTGTGTAAATAAGCCCATATATAAACGGTCCACACTGGCTCTAAAATTACCAGTGTTTGCCCAGGTTTTGGCTTACCCATATGTTTACATATGAAGTGATTGATCATGCAAAATCTGTAGATTATCTTCTGGTGAGAATATCTTTTTACAACAAAGTATTCCACAGTCACATTAATTGTCTGTAAGTTTATATGAGTTAATGGTATATTATGATTGTATAAAATTGGTTAGCTGCTGACAAAATATTAGACAATGTGTAATTTAAAAGCATTATTTGTTGAAATGAAAAATTAATTATGATGATAAAGTATGGTAAATAATCATATAATTTCAAACAAAACCAAAGAAATATAATAAAGTCATGAAATAATAAAAAAAAAAATGAACATTTGGTAAATTTTTGTAAAAAGAAAAGTTTATGCAAATTAGAAAAGAAAAGAGGAAAAAAAAGCTTTACTGGAAATACCGTTGGGTCATCCTCACCAAAATTGGTAGAATACTACAATAAATTATAATAAATATTTTTTTGAAATTTCGCACATATTGTTCCGAACTTTCTCATTTTATAACCAATATAAAAACAAAAATAGCGATATGGGAAGTACCGTCCAGCCGATCCGCGCCAAAATTAGTAGTGTTCTGCAATAATTACTGAAAGAAATATTTATTCCGAATTTCATGGCTATTAGTATAAAATTGAACATTTTATTGAAAAATGGTGATACCGGAAGTACCGTTCTGCTGATCCGCACCAAAATCGATAGGTCTGGTCCTTGGCTTAATACAAATGTTTGTACCAAATTTCATGATTATCGGATAAAAACTGCGACTTGTGTCGTAGGAACGAGAAATTGACTGATATATCCATCCTCAACCCTGGGGGGCTAATACCGCAATAAGAGTAATAAGTAGACTTACCAAAGAAAACCTACTTAAAAATACTAAAAATTCACGAAAAATTAAAAAGTGATGAGGGTTTCTAGTGACATGGTTTTACCATTTTTTCGATTTACATATAAATGTTTCAAATAGGGGAAAATTGATTTGATAATGTTTACTTTTTTTTTTTTTTTTTTTTTTCCAATTTGCTTTCGTTATTTATTTATGGAAGTTAAGTAGCGTGTCTTTTTTCTATTTTTATTTTTTTTTACGTTTCAAAGGGTTGAAGTTGTTCAATATTCAAACGAGCGAAGTGTTGAAAAAAAATATGCGTTAATTTTTTGGATGATGGCAAATTTTTTTCGAAACATGAAACGTAGTCTACCTTATTCGGGTTATTCATTTGTCCGTATTTTGGAAGAGATCGTATGAAAAAGAGCGAAAAGAAGGGAAAAATTATTAAATGGAGAAAAAAAAAAAGTGGAATAGTTCGTACACGAACGTACCTATCGTGTCAGATTAGATAAACGAACGAATGTCGTCGTATAAATTCCTTTGAATTCAGTTTGAGAAGAAGGGATTCGCGTATGTTAGCAAAACGCTCGTTAAACGCGAACATATATTCGAGTGAGCCGTTTAAAATGAAGAATTTGCGAATAAAATTGGAGATAAAAAAAAACAACAAAAAACAGTACCACGTGTTCGAGGTTTTTCGAATATTTTTGCTCTATTCTCGAGCCGCCGCTCGCGGTCTATATACCTTCAGTCACCAGTTTCCTTACGACTGTTGCGAAAATCTGAATGAAATTTTGTGAGAACCAAGCCGAAAATGTTTCAGTTTTGGTTTAACGCGTCTGTTGCATTTTAATCGCGCGAAAAACGGGTTAAAACTTACGAGGGTTGCTTTGTTTTCCGCTACACCATGACGAGTGAAACTGAAGGAAAGTCGCGTACAAATTAATTATGCGTAATAAGTTCTCAACCTTGGGTCGCGGAAAATCTTGAGCGAAAAAATGTCCTCGAATTGTCGTATTGTGGTAGCCAGCTGCTCGAGTCATTTTCCTCGGAGTCCTCAAAAACTGTATCGCCAAATAACGGTTTATTCGGTGTTTTTTGCGTTTTCTGCGGCTTATGCGGTTTTTGTTTTTTTGCCTGTTGGAAACTTTCGCCCGAATCTGCCGCTGTATAATACGCCACCGAACCTTCATTTGTGGAAGCAGTTGTATCCATTCATCAACCACGAGACGGTGACGTAATTATGTTTCATATAGTCGACGCGTACATATTTTTCATTCTATTTTTATGCTCAGGTAATTTCGTAGACTTGATATCAGATAAATCGATATTCTCGATCGTCGGATCACTGCTTATTCTAACCCGGAGAAACCTAATTCCTTATAGAATAGTGTTTCACGTATTTTATTATCTTTCGAAATCAGGCCAAATTGGATTGCGTGGAAAGATTTCAATTTAGCAGCTCATGTTTAGCATTTGTAAAAGGTAGAAAGCGAAAGAAAGGAAGAAAAAGAGTACCTATTATGATGACTGTTTGTGCGCTGTATCCATGTGGTACACGTCGGTGTGAAAATTCAGTTTGATTCCCTTTATTATGTAGGTTTTTGAAGAAAATCTACGTAGTATAAAATCGATTTGGTATTGAGACCCAGCAGTGGGAGTTGGTTCGTGTATCGCTTCGTGACACCAGGAAACGTTTTGCTCTATTACCTAAAATTAATATGTAGGTATATACGTATATTTATTTATATAATTATTTATGTATAGAAATTTCTATGTAAGGCGTTGCAGGTCGAAATCTTCATCCGATAGTCATGAAATTTGGTACATGTGGGGACTCACTGGTATGAGGTAAAAGGGGCTCGGACCCCTCGACGACAGTCGCCGCCCCAAAGGGCAGGCCAATTATTCGTCTACATGATGTTAAACACACGAAACTCGTTCGATCGTAATTACCTGCATGTACTTGCAGGTAATGTACGAGTACTGAATCGTGACACGGTACAATGACGTCACAATTTGTACACAAACCAGCCAGACATCTCTTATCTCGGTAGGGGATGATATGACCTGGCCGTTCTCACTAACGTACGTATTACCTTACGTACGTGTGTTTGTGTGCGTGTGCCAAAACCAGTATATAAACTCTCAGAACCGGCTCTAAAATCGCCAGTGTTTAGTCTGGTTCTGGCTTACCCGTACTTACGTACGAAGTGGCTGAACACGCTTAAATTCTGTTGAATTTCCTTCTGGTGAGAATATCTCTCACGACAAGGTATTCCACAGTACACTTATTCGGTTTTAGACAAGGCGTAGGCCTGTTGTTTTTGGTATGGATCAGCCTGAATGGTACGTCTGGTACATCCTATTATGTTGAATTTTCTTGCCAAGATTAGATAAAGTCCAGATGAACCGAAGAAGCGATCTGAAAGCAAACTTGTTGTAATTTCATTTGCTAAACAATCTTCGTCTTTACCTATACATATTATAAAATACTACAGGCTAAAAATTATTGGAAATACTGTCACTCCAGAACCACTGAACCAAAGCCAACTTCATCTATCAAGCTGTGAAGTGAAAACCGCAACGTCGCAAATTGATCTAAAGTTTTTTTAAGTTGATTTTCAAATTCCTCATTCCCAAAATTATAGTTTGTCATAAATTCCCGATGGTTTCCGTCATTTTTTCTCAAGTTTTGCTTAAATATGAACGAAAAAAGTGAAGCTGGCAACTGTGTTAAGGAACCAATTTTCATTCAATTACATGGGTTGCTAAGTGAAGTTGGCTTTGATTGGACGGATTTGCATATGAGATTTTTCATAAAAAATTGTGTTATTCCGAGACAGGTTTATTGCCATCAAGGAAATTCATGGCCCCCTTGAGGACACATATTTACCAATTTTCATCCTCTGTGAAAACAGAAAACGGACAAAACATTTCTTGAACCTAACAAAAAGGAGTAGAAAAAAGAATTGAAAAAAACTTCTCCCCTCTCTTTTTTCATCGCCTAGGACTACAGGTTGGTGAGGATTTATTTATTTATTCATTTATTTATTGGTTTGTTGATCTATTTATTTATTTTTGCAACACCAGTTTATGAACTCCATTTTTATACGTACCTTGACAATGTACAAAGCAGACAATTTTAGAACAATTTAGGACTGATGTATGAAGTACTCACTTTATACATCGCCTTGAGCGCATGAGTCATTTTATACACTGGTCTTACTACTGCACCCAGCCTACGTTGTCATTTTCTTTTATTTAAAAAAGTTTTTTTTTTTTTTCATAGAAATTTCCCCTTATCAGGAATTTGAACCTCTGACTTCGGTGTTGGTAGGCCAATGCCATAGCCACTACGCTATAAAGTTTCGTTGGAAGAAGGAGATAGTTTGTGCTTATATGTTTCCCATTTGCAAAAATATTAGTTTTATATTTTTTTTAGGGGGAGGTGTTGCAAAAAATAGTGTGTGACACATGTGTATATAGTAGGTGACTGATGCTCGTGTGATTTGTATCACTCACCTTCGGCTCATGTTGCGCATCACACTAGGATCAAAATCACCTACTTTATACACTTGTTTCCCAAATAAATATTATTTATTTATTAATTTATTTATACTTTCTTTTTGTTTAAAAAAATCTAATACTAAAATTGATCTGGTATTCAGACATAAGGTCGAGGATTGGTTTGTTTTTCGTTTCATGACTTCAGGAAACTTATCGCTCTATTAGCTGAATTTCACTTATGTCCTATACCTACTAAAGAACAATAATTGTATTTGTGTATGTAAGTATGTATGAATGTAAACGCATTCCGAAGAACTGAACTGACAATGTTGCTGAAATTTAAGTATTAAGAGAATTTTGGGTGTTAAACAATGATCCAGATAGGTCTCAAGTTTAAGAAAATTCGTTGAACAGAAATATAAGCGTCTTAATCTATCAATCAGCATAGTGAGTGATAACTGCTATATCGATGAAAAATCAATCAATAACACGCCTAGGTACGTATTTTATAACTTCACAATACCATTCATTATGCATTTCCTTGAATCTTCATTTTAAACGTAATTTTTACTCAGCATTCTGCCATATACTTTTAATATTTTAATAATTATTTTGGTGTATTCATACAGCCTACGTATTTATTATTTTTTGATTAAGAAAACCTACGTTTTCCAGCGCAGCCTGCTCCGTTAAGTTTTTTTCCTTTCTACGTGACCACAAATAATGTCGAAAAATTTTTGAACAATTCTCATTTTCTGTTTTTGAGATCGAATCTGCGCATTAGCCTGCGAACGTCTTCAATAATTTCTATTTTTTCGCGCGACCGTAGCTCGAAAGTGAAAAGATTGGAGCGAAGAATAGCGTCGAGTTCTACACCAAATTTCGTCTCGTAATTTAATTTTCTGCGTTGCTTCTTTTTCTTCCTCTTTCCTCCTCGGCTCCTCGACGAAGTCTCTGGTATTTTTCGGACGATAGCACATTCGAGAATTTAAATCATATTACATATTCGCGGTGCAACTTGGAATACTGATGAAATACAATGAGAAAGAAGGACTGGGAGCGTCGTCGGCTGCGGCGGAGAGGAAAGAAGTGTGGAGCGTGTTTTAGGCGAAGAAGGGGAGGGGAAAGGGAGTAGAAAAAAAAAGAGACTTTCGACGTTGGTATTTTTAATAAGGAAATACACGAATGTACGAATTGCGTGTATCGCTGGCGGTTGAAATTAAATTTTAATTTCGATTTTAGATCGAATGGTGTCAGAAGATTGACGGGAATTTGATGTGGACGGAGAAGAAGAGGGGTTTGCCTTCGAGAAGGCTTTCAGAATTGACAATGCAATTTGCATGTATACACTCGACGGTAGCGGATTTTGGATCGCTTCGGTTGAGAAGTACTGGAGCTCTATTCCGGCATCCCTTCTTCGCATATCACTTATCTCCACTTCGTTCTCAGTCGCTACCTACGTAAAATAATTGTTTGCCATATTTTTGCGTGTAGTGAATTTAGGTGCGCTGCTATCGCTGTGCGCGAAAGAAATGTTAATTTCGGATTTACTCCGCGGAAAATGATGTTTTGCTTTAAGGTGGATAGGCTAATAGGAGGGAGTTATGGTAGAAAAAGCTGTAAACGTCGGATAGGCGGTGGCGGATTCAACTATCGAATTATTATCACCATAGAATGATCGCTAAAGTTACAAAAGTCGGTGCCAGATTTAAAACAAAAAGTCCAACTTCATCGATATATCGAATATTAAAACTGCATTATTCCAGAATAGTAATTTGCATTATAATGCCTGATCAGTAGTTGCTGCTAGTCTGGCTTTTGCTAACACAACGTTACAATAGGCACCTAAAACTTACAACTCTGAAACGGGTTCATCACTAATCCAATTAGTATGGAGTAATTCTTTAGCCTACGAATTGCCCACGTGAATCGAGTTGAAGAATATAAAACAGGATGTATATAACTTTTCTTAAAATTTGGAGCCGATTTGAAAAATTTTGTTAAAAAGAAAAGGAAAAAAAAAGATGTTATAACATCTTCGTTCAAAACAATATCGTTTATACTTGACATCTTGTAAAATTATTTTTTTTTTTTAGTGCTTTTTTCCTTTTTTTTTTTTTTTTTTAGTACAGCTTATTTTATGCTTTCTTTGGACAAAGAAAAGAGTACATATTTGTATTCGGATTTTTTCTTTGAACACTTGGTTCGTCAGTGAAGTATTTCATTTTAGAGCGTAACAAAGTATAAAAATTTGAAAACTGTTTACTGTTTGGTGTGACGTAATATACAAATGAGGTTCAAATAACGTAGCCAATAAGATAGCTTCAGTTAGATGCTACGAAGAATGAAAAATCCAACCAAATAATTGTAGTAGGCACCCAAAAAGGAAAATTGAACGAAAATATCTTTCTTTATGAAATAAGTATGACCTAACTACTTTGAAAAAATAGTAACTTTTTCTTCCTCTTATCTCGAATAATGTATGAGAAAACTGCGACAATGGGAAGAATGGAGGGAAATGTATCGAGGATTTCATATAGTGCGTAGGCCTACCCATTTTTCTTCTCATTTTCCTTTCATATTTTGGAGGTCTTTTTCAGAGTCTTTCTTGTGATACATATTTTTTTTATCGAGCTTCAATTTTTTTGAAACGTGTTTATGTCTTTCTCCTCTATTATTTAACGTCTGATCATCGTCATAGACTGTTTTCGTCTCGTTTACTATTTAAATTGATTTGTTTGAGAAAAAAAAAATTATCTCTCAATTTAAATGTATTGAAACTTGGAAGAAAAAACGTCATTACTCATTTGTGGTAGGGTTCATCTTCACTTCTATACCTCAGGTTTTTTTTTTTTATTTTCTAATATAAGTTTCTTCCGGAGTTTTGGACATGGAAATTTGGTGGGAGGAGTTTCACTCGTCTTGCAAAAGTGTACTTTTCAAGTTCATTTTTACCTAACTTATTGAAAATGCTGCCTATCAATTGAATTTGCGTGTAAGTACCTACTCTCTCAGCGGTACGATCTTTCTCCGGAAACATTGGGAAGGATAGAAGCTTCCCAGTTACCTACACATTTCTCTAATATTCTCTCTCGGGGGATTATTACCGTTAAAATGATGGACTCGATAATATTTTGCTATTCATTTCTGTGATGTTTGAATGACGAAAATTGCATAACCGCAGTTGCGTTCGTATTCTGAGCATAGTAGGCTATCGACTGACAAGGATACCTACTTCGGAGGTGTGATGGAAACATAATTTTTCACTTCTTGCACACAGGTAACTAAGTACCTATGTCAAATTTATTTTATTTAGGGCCAGTTTTTCAATGGCTAGTTAGAAATTTAACAATCTGATAGCGCTAAAATCCTATCTAACTCTTAGTTCGATCTGCCAGTCAAACTAACTGAGAGCCTAACTGAGGTTGGAAAAACCTGCACTTAGACACAAAAAATCATTATTAAAATAGGAAAGTCATAGTGCTTTGGTCTAAATAAACCTCTACATTAAGCCAAAATATGTACATAAAAAATTATGAAGGATTTGATTAGTGTGTACACTATACAAGAAAAAGCATTAACTATCTACAATAACTGATATTTCTGTTGTAACTGAAGAATACAGCCCATCATGATAAAAATAAATTTCATAAAATTTGCCTCCCAAATTTTTCACGCCCTTGGACGCATTCCTTGTAAATAACAAACAAAATTGAAATTAAATAATTTCCCTAATAATAAATAAATCCGCTGTGAGCGCCTTGGTTAGGCTAACCCCTACAACCTAGGTTATTCATGTTGAACATTTTTCCTCCTACTACCTTGAAACTTTTTCTCTCTTTTAAATTTTAATACTTCTTTTGCATCACCAACTTTTATTTACTCTCGGTGGTCTTAAATAATAAGTACCATCATGTACCTCAGTACAATTGTTCCTGGTTTTTGTTTCCTCTTCCTTTTTTGTTGATTGACTGGTGAAATTCTTACCTGTACTATAAACTTTTTCTCCTCAAATCGATCAACCAGCGTTTGTAAGTCTTTCGTGCAACATCTATTTTGTTTTTTGATATACGAATTTACTTTTCATTACATTATGTCTTTCTGTATACGGATTGATCTTTTCACTTGGGCATTTGGGCACAGGTAATTTGGATTTCTTTTCTCTTCAATGAACAATCACTTGGTTTTTATCCACTCAGTTTTTAAAGTACTCTAATTTGATTTGTTTTTATAAAACTTAAGCATGGTATAAAGCGGGTCAAAAAATAATACTTGGCTAGCTGTGCAGGTTTGAACAAAACCATACACTCGGACAATTTTATTAAGTGTTCCAAAAATATATTGGCATAGCTATGGTCAGATTACACTACCCCGGGTCGCATGCTACGTAACCGAGATCTATTATAATTTTATAAATGATTCCCAATGAATAATTTTCTGTATATTTCTAGGTACAGGAAATTCTGTCTACTATAGGTGATTGTTCACTCTAATCAGTAATTATAAATGATTTCCAATGCAGTTTGTTTGAAAATTGTACAGAAGATTAACAAATAGAACTATTATATAACAAACAAGTACTCAATGATACTATGCAGCAATAATTCACAGACCTACATGAACCATAAATGTGTGGGAATTATCAATTAATCAGATGCAAAACTTCGAGGATATATGATGAGTTTTGGTGTGCAACCTAAAGAAAGCACATCTACAAATACGTGTACTTCCATCTAAATATCTGATTTGAGGAAAATCTTAGTGATGGGTAGTTCGTTCACGAGTTAGTTCTTTTGAACTAATCCTAGAAGTGAACTAATCGATCATTTAGTTCACTTCCAAATGAACTAGTTCATTAGTTCTTTTTTTTTGATAGTTCTTAGTTCTTATCAGTCTACTATACTCGATCCGTTGATGGAACTGAAATTGAAGTAAGTAGCAGTCGATGAGTGAGTCAAACAATTAACCAATAGTTCTAGCATGAATTTATAAATACGAGCCGATCATAATATCATATAATAAATTAGTTGATTTAAATGATATGAGCCAATCATGAATCAGCTGATTGAAGTCTGAAGTGATCGAGTTGAAAAATTTACTGAACTACTGAACTAATTGAACTAGTTCAGTGAAGTAGTTTACTTTGGTGAAGCAGACTCAATGAACTAAATCCGAAAACTAAACTAAAATTCCCATCTCTAGAAAATCTCGCCACTTGCATTTGTTTATAAACACTGGTGTACGAAGTACCTACCTCACTTTTACACCGATTTTCAATTCTGATTGGTTGGAGTGTTCAGTCTGGGGTACTTCGTACGCCAGCATGCGGCATCTATTGTCGAGACACTCAACCCCATGTTAAAACTGTTTTATGTCGTCTCCATCATATAATATGTATATATATCCTAGAAGGATGCAAAATGAGAAAAATGATTTAAGAGTTAGACTGAAACTGAAATATACGCACAGCCAGATATATCTGTAACTATGGTCACGTGATAGCGTTACGCAAGTGGCTTTTAAGGCCGGTCTCACATGACGCTTGTATTTGGCAAATGTTATTCGGAAAATATTTGGCCCTAAACATTTGCCTCGCCACTTTGCGGCTCCTACACTATACCATAAATATACGAACTTCACAATTCACAAATATTTGTTCACATGCAAGCATTCAATTACGTACGACGAATATTTGTCATCCCTTTGAATCGTGCATTATTTACCGACAACTGCCGGAACCTGGACGAAAGTTCGCCGAATGTTTGGCAATGCTGAACATTCGCATTGGCATTTCTCCCACACGGTGCGCAAATGCAGACAGATGTCGAATGTTCGCGGAATACATGCGTCGTGTGGGACCGGCTTTATATGCACATACGATGTATAATATGCGATGTATAATATGCGTAACATACCTATATTGTGTTCCAAAAAAGAAGCAAGAATTCTTGAATGTGCAAACAGGCGCCCTCAAGTAAACATTGCGGAAGTTTAGTTAAATTTGTTAGGCAAAATTTAGAATTTTTTTAAAACAAACATATATAGGTATTTTGTTTCGCGTCCAGTGTGAATCCGTGCCTTCTCCTCTCGCCACGATGTCCACATACTTCGTGTATTGCAGATGGTGGTTTGCGTTTCTCCTTCGGAACAGGGTATAGGTTTAATGCAGTCTGTTCTTCGCATCGAGTGTGAAACCAACTTGAAATTTTCTCCATTTGTGATGCTCTTTGATCGTCAATGCTAATGGCTCGTAACATTTACGAGCAAGTTGACGATAAAACCAATTCAACTAGGCTACACACTTACCAAAACATTTTGCTCGTGTACCAATTCGCTACGAAAAAAAATAAAATAATTTCTTTTAAAATTTCTTGGGAACGTTTTTAGGTTTATTTATAATTCGAGAAAAGAAAGAAAATTTTTTTTCACTCAGTACCGTCAACTCGAAAAGCAAAAAGGTTCAATAAACGATAAAAGTTTGGCAACGTTTTAAAAATGTAATTTTTTTTTCCTCCAAGAGCTTCTATTTGCAGTATTTAAAAAAAATTTTTTTTTTGTTTTCAGCCATAGCCGTTAGTGACTACCCATTCTCATGAACAGAAATTTTAAATTGGGCTTTTAAACGAGTCATAAGAACTGAAAAATAGAGGAAACAATTGGGGAAAGAATAAGTGTCCAAGTTTGGGACGAGTAAAAATTTACCTTTTCAAATTGCGTAATGGTTTGATAGGAACGTTTTGGATGTTACATAATAATTATTGGACAGTAATAATTGTAGGATCGAGTAGGTTGGTATTTTCGTCCAGTTTCGAACGAGAAGAGAGGGTTAAAAGGATGAAAGAAATTTAATTGGCGGATGACAACTTTTCGGAAAGGAACCTTCTGCCGGTTGCGCATCGTGTGTGTGGGCGGGTATGCGATTTGAAAATTGGAATTTTTGACGTAGGAAGACACATGTGGACAATTAATATCGACGTGTAATGAATATCGTTCGTTAATTTATGGGGCTTAACCACCACCTCGTCGAAGCATCTACCTCGCCCTTAGCGGTGAATTGAAAACGATATTCTCTCGAAATTCGGTTTCGACGTTCGACGAATTTCGACGATGTAGGCATAAAACTTTTGCTTTTTTTTTCTTCTCGGTTTTCGTTTTTGAGTTGTGTTGGAGGGGGACAAGAAGCGAATGCCTACTTCGTCACGTACCTACCGAGTGAAATCGGTACTCGAGAGTGGAGACACTGGCGTGAAAAATTTTCGCGGGTTTTCCTCGTTTTTATCAAGTTTTGAACGATTATTCGCGACGACGGTGGAGAATGGTCGCTATTTCGTAGGATGCGCTGAATTGTTTCGGCTGTAGTCGAACACATTTTCTGCATATTAATCGTCAGACGAGGAGGTAGCGAAAAATGATGAAAAATAATTTATTAGGTACCTACATTGTCGATTTTTGAATTTAGAGCAGCGACTACAACTGACAAATGCTTGTCGTTGTTGCCAGCAGGCTTGACGAGAGAGGGGGAAAGGAAATCTCTGGGCTCGGTATTTTCAAAAAACAAAAGGGAAAAGTAAGTAGATTCACCACGAATATCTGTTGGAAAACATTTATAATAGTATATTACAAACAAGGTTCCAAAGTGAGCGTTCACATGACTCAGGAAATGGTCACTTGCTGCGCTCGTTTCGCAAACTTCCTTCGTGTGTTAACTCTCACTTTTGAACCTTGTTGAGGAAGATAACAAAATGTTAAAATTCTGTCATAATGGTGAATCTTTCATGAAAATAAAAAAAAATCAAAACAAAATATCAACCTCCTCACTGTGGCAGATTTAAATTTTCATTCAGAAAGTGTAACACCACGATGCAGAATTGGGCAATTCCCAGGAACGAAACTTTGGGCTGGAAATTCCCACTTTTTTTAGGAAATGGAAACCCCATTAGGAATTCTTGGTGGTAATGGATATAAGACCCTCATAATTCATGTTGATTTCCTTGCAGTAGAACTTGAGCAAATTTGAAAACAAAAATTCTTTCCACCTCTGCATTAGAGCAATGATTTAATGGTATTTAGGCACTGATGTGTTGCAAAAGAGAACATTTGGGTACCGATGGAATGCTTTTTGTGCCTTTATACTTGTACTAATCAGGCAATTTTTGTCAAATTTCAACCAGTCTTCGAATATGCCGCATGTGCCAGGCTAGGAACTTAATTTATGTACAACAATTCCAAAAAACACAAAAATGGGAATTCCTGGAAAGTTTGAGTTGGGGACAAAACATGAAATTCTTGAGAATGGAAATTTGGAATTCCCACAATCAACACTGCCTTGATATAAAGTGAATGTGCTCCCATGTAAACAGATGCTTCACATTTTTACATGGAGGCACATTCACTTTACATCGAGATTACATTCATCAATGATAAGAGCTGCTTTTCATTCACAAAATACCAGTGTAAACGTTGACTTTTTGATCATGAATCACGTAATAGTATATAACACACCAAAAGTGAGAAATTACATGCGAGCAAGTTTGCGAAACAAGCACAGTGCGTGAGCAATTCCCGAGTCATGTAAACTCACTTTTGAATCTTGCTGAGGAAGATATTTTATATAATTAACGATCAGAAAGCAACAAAATGTTAAAATTCTATCATAATGATGAGTCTTTCACAAAAATTATAGAAAATGGAACAAAATATCAATCTCCTTATTGTGGCAGATTTAACGTTTCATTTAGAAAATATAACTGCTACCTCGATGTTAACTGAACATACTTCTATGTAAAAAGATGCTTCACGTTTTTACATGGAGATGCATTCACTTTATATCGAGATTATATTCATCAATGATATGAGCTAATTTTCACTCGAAAAATATCAATGTAAACATTGCCTTTCCGATCATGTATTATAAAAAAAACTTTTTCACAGGCCCTGTTTACCGAATAGTATCTCACTGGTGTAACATAAATGTTATTGTTTGGTATGTTCGGCTTGACTAGCTTCCTTCTTTTAATTTGAAAAGAACCTGTAATTTTTGGTGCTCTAGTGTACTGTATCCGGATGAAAAATTTACAATACATATACAAGCCGAAGAATGTAGTGTTATCAGCTAACGGCTGAGTAACGTCGTTTAGATAAGTGAAGAGCAAAAGTACGACCAAGACCATGATAGATGGGGAGCCTATAATTTATCTACCAGCTGTTGGCCCCTCATTAAAAAAAAAAGTCCATTTACTTTTACTTGACTGTTTTTTTCTCGGTGTATTAAGTACGCTATTTGCAATACCTCATAACTTGTTTGCAGACTGACTATCTTATTAATTATAGAGAATATATAATAAGTACTGTTCTATTATTTACCGAACTTTTGAAAGCTATTTTCGATGTATCATTTCTCCTTATATACGAGGGTAGGTATAAGTGAATTATTTTGTTCCCCTTTGTAAATATGAATTTGCATTTAGCGCAGTTTGTTACGCGTATATTGCGTTTAATTTGCCGTATACTTTTTGCCATTCTCAATATTATGCTTCGCCCACCTGAATATAATTTTTTTTTCTCTGCCTGACGGAATATGAAAAGCGTACTAAGTTTCGCTGGAATATAAAAATAATTAGATCGTGTTTCCATAATCTTCTATCTGGTTGGTCCGAAATGCGGAAAAAACTTTGTGGCAAGAAATGGAAACTCTTGGGCGTTGACAATAACGTGAATTTCGGAAAATGTCGATATATTTTCCTTTTTCTTTCTTTTTCTCTTTTTTTCGTCCTAAAATTACAAATTGGGGCCTATGAAACGAAACATTCATTTTTAAATTTCTTTTTCTCTTTTTTCGTTTATTGAAGATTATAAGAATAAATTCTTATATTTGACAAATAACCCGCATGCGAACTCAGCGGCTTGTTAATACGTGAAAGAGTTGAAAGAGGAAAATATAATCCAGTCGACTAGTTTGATGGAAAAAGTTAAAAACGAAAGTGTTTTGTTACAAAAAAAAAAAAAAAAACAAAAACAAAAAAAACAAGTTTTCTCAAACCAGACAACACACAATGGGAATTTAGCTCGATTTCTGAAAGAAAGTCTGGTATTTTTCATACAGAGTTTTCCATTCCCTTCTTTTCTTACTTTTATGTTGTCTTTTGTGTCGGGAATGGTTTGGGTAGTAATAGTTACACACGTGTATTTGTATGTGACTTTTCTTATCAGTAAGATTGTTTCTCAATTGCTCACTTTAGGATGTATACGTGGAAAATTAGAGTTACGAATCATCTGTTTTGGTAGCCATGTATATGTAAAATAATTGAATAAAGATGATATAATACGAATACAATAGCTTTATTCTTTATATCAAAAAGTGCTGTTCTAAAAAGTTTTTTATAGTGCTATTCTGCTAATGTTTAAGTCACACGTCATTTTCATTGGTGCATGTAATCACGTGAGATAGGAATAACCCAACTAAAAGTTTTTAGAACAGCACTTTTCAACCATAAAAATACGCCTATTGCAGTCAATGCTAATTGGAAAATCCCCGGCAAAAGTACGCACTCTTCTGGAAAAACGAAGTACTATATCATTATGTGTACTGTCATGATAAATACCCACTAACATCGTATCTTTTTCTGTGAAAAATTATGAGCAATTTTAGTTACTTCTAAATTTTAATGTTCTAAGTTCAAATAATTTAATTTATATGAAAGGCGGACTAAAATTAATATTTGGTTTTCTTCAAAAACCTGAAAAAAATAGCTTTGATTTCTTCATTTTTCAAGTTATTTTCTATTCTCTTCCAATCACATGATATCCATAAAGATGGTAAGTAAACAACGGAACATTAGCGCTTCAATGGGTCGGGGACTTCTTAATAGATGATTAGGATTGAAGTAAAAATATAAGATGTCAAAAGGTTATAAAAAGACATCATTGTTATTAAAAGTCATGATTTTTCAGTATGTATTTTACTGAAGACACCCTGAAATAACAGCTGTTATTTAATCTTTTTCAACACAAATGTGTTGAAGTTTGAATCAATCCGACGAAAATTCAGATAATAATCTTGTTTCCTGTAAAACACTTGTATTGATCTCAAAAATATACCCCCTAGGTCCCAGTTCTTAGAGCAAACAAAAAACTTTTGAGGCAAAAGTAGTCAGTATGGAACAAATGGCTCATGAAAGAGTAATTAAACTGAAGAGGGGGCTTCAGAAATGGCAAAATATTACATAATTTAAAAAATATGTCTCTCTAACCCTTCATTGATCAGGAAGCCATTTTATTATTTTTAGGGTCAGTTTCCTCGGAAGCTCAGAGGGATCATAGCACCACTGATGAGCTGCGTTGTCAGATAATAAAATCACGATAAGACTAATTTGAATACAATGAGGTCAATACGTACAGCCATACAAGTTAATAAGCTAGTGCTTGGAAAATTTATCATCAAGATAACTTTCCGCTGAACACCTTTTGGAATTTATCTTCTTATAGGGCCTCAGAGAGAAATTTCGGGCCCAAGAGAAATAAACTGAAGCGCCTCTCTTAGCTTCAGCTGCAGGATTTGTCTTTGGGAAGGGGTTATAAATTCAGAAAATAATTTCTCTCGTTCTTCTCCCGAAATAAATTTTTTAAATACGTTTTGGATTCTAAAACACGTATTTTAGTGGCTTATTTCAAGACTTCGGAAAATTTACTTCCAAAAACCTCATCATGAATCGGTCCTGATGCCCGATTTCACCGTTTATACTTAAAAATTACAATTTATTTCTAAATTAAGGCTATTCCGGGCTCCTTAAAGATGTGCGGGCCTGGTGCCTTTGGTACACTTTCCCCCTCCCTCTCAAAGGGCCTTGTCTTCTTTTCTTAGCAAACTTTAACGAAAGTATGATTTGAGAAAAGGTTCTCAACATTTGGACCAAATTTTATTCTTCACGAATTTTTTTGTCCGCAGAAATGACAGAACTGCTGGATTATACGAATTCTCCAGTCATACTCGTAATATCCCATTCACTCGCTTCCCAACCGAGAATTAGCCAAATTTTTAGCCGGAAATGTAGTTTTTATGGTGGCTGTGTTCGTTGTTTGTTGACTGAAAACGGTTTCGAAATTCCTAAAGAATAAAGCATCTCCTTATTGGATGTACGGGTAGGCACCCATTACCCATTACATCTGTTTACAAAATGAGTGAAAGTTTTCGCTACGGAAAAGCCGCATGAAGCACTTTTTTGTTTCACCTTCCTCTTCATTGACATCATGTTATTTCTTGTCATCTCGTTTTTTACCGTTGGCCTTTATCTGCGTCTGTGTTAAAGGTGGGAAAGGTCTTTCTTTTTTCATCATTGCCTTATTTCGTGTAGAATACTCCGTTATTAATTTCCTCGTACCATTTCTTCTCCACTTTTTCTCATCCCCTTGCTTGTCACCATTTTCCCTGGCAAAAACCTTATGTTTTCATCGTTGCGGTATATCGGGATTAATTTCAACCCTCCCCCCTTCGCCTTCAGATTCCGTTACCTATAATAATTTCTCATCCTCTGTTTTAAACTTTTTCTCTCTGCCTTCCCTCTCATACACCAGTCGGTGGTCAAAAAAAGTTTCACCCGTAAATAATTTGCAACACGTTTTTTTGTAGGGGTTATTTTTTCTATTTTTTTTTTTTTTTTGTGTCTTTCGGACTTTCGCTCGAGCGCATAATTAAAATCAATTCAACGAAAGGTTTAGGCTAAAGGGCAATGTTGCGAAATCAACCCATTGACCGGATTTTCGGCACGAAGGAAAGGCAGAAGCTGAGAATGAAAAAGGAGCGAAATCACCACAATTTCTCCCACACAAACGTATACGCCAAACAAAAAGAAACCAAAAAAAAAAAAAAACAACAAAAAACCAAAAAAAAAAAAAAAAAAATGGAGACCTGGATTTCAAAGTAATATTAAACATTATTTAAAGCAGCGTACCTATATAATTATGCTGATAAATGGTTTCTGCGAACGCAAGGTTGCCACATCATCGACATTGTGTTTTCTACGTGTTTTGCATTAACTAATAAGAGTGAAAGAGTTACCGAAGGCTGTGGGTCGGGTTTGTAAGGACGTGGAGAGGGTGAGCGGGGAGAAAGTTGTACCAAGTTGGCATTTTCGCGGGCTTCCGGTGAAAAAAATTAAGATTTTCGGGTCGAATTTTGCATTTTGAAATGCGCGTATACTGCGTATTGTGAGGGCGAGCAGAAATTATACGTATATTGGCATCTGTGGAATGGCGACGATAGTTTTACGCTCTTCGTCAATCGGTTTTCATTCGATGTTTAACTCGATTCGAGGAGAGTGCGAGGAAAAGAGCTTCTCGAGACGACGACATTGCTGTTTTTTTTTGTTTTTTTTTTTTTTTCGTGCTTTCGTCATTTCGACGTCGAACCTTTGCAGCATTTTACTCATAAGTGGTACGTCGAAGATTGTTTGTATTTTGTCGAATATAATATGTTCGTGGGAACGATTACAATGATCGAAAGTTGGTTGTTTCGGCAGGACGATTATTTATCGAGTTTTTTCCTGACGTATAACTCCGAGATAGGTTATAACCATTCAAGAACGCGAAAAATCTCTCCACTCCATTTACTTTCTTATTATTGTCAGATCCATGCGCTATTGTTATTATTTTACCGATCGCTGTATTAGCACTTTATACAGGTGAGCGTTTTGATCTGCATAAAAATGTTGAATATTCAGCGCAGGGGAAAAGGTTAGGTATCTACTGAACACGCCTTTTAGTCCAGTCAAATGAAAACAAAAAAATACTTTTTCGCAATACATGTCGCAAAATGTGCGATTTGGTATACGTTTTTAAGGTCCAAAACATAAAATTTCCGACCAGTTGGCAAAATTTTGTTTATATGGAGTAAATGTCAAAAGTGGGTGCAAAACAAGTATTTGCTCTTACAACCATCCAAGTATTGGGATAACGAACGAGCACTACTCTAAAGCCAAATGTAAACGAAGTAGCAGTAACCTGTTAAAAAGACAAAGAGCTATGAAGAAGGTAGTGCTAGGTAGTGCTGTCTTTCTTCCACTTATTGTGGCAAATACAATTGGACAAAAACATAGTGATTTATTTCCTAGTATTTTTTGTAATGTTACGAATTATTCTTGATTCGTTGAAAATTACGTTTGTCAAACTTACTAAAATCACATAAAAAGAAGTTTCAAAAACTTCACGAATTATTTTTTTGCAGCATTTAATTTTATTCTGATAATTGGCAATGAGTAAAAGAGAGATGGCAATACCTCAATATAACTCTTTCTCTTTCTAACATGTTCCAGCAACTGTTTTGACATAGTGCTTGTTCCATTATCCCTATACTTCGATGCTAAAGACAAAAATGTTTGGCTCCTCTTTCCAATCAATAAGACACCTTTCCTAATAGCATATGCGCATGTATTTCAAAAAATAGCGTTTGAAACTCCAGTGATCGCTCACTTTGCGCTTTTGAAGTAAAATATACTATTATTCTAATAAATTAGAATAGTGTTGATTCCTTCACAAATTGGTCGGTTTGAATGTATAAAATAATATACTAAAAGTCACATGAAGCATTCATAGATATGGGGATAAATATGCCTCCTAAAATGGTTTTTCGCATTTATCTCAACAAATGTTGATTTTTTGGAAAAAGTAGTTCAGTATAAAAATATTTAGCCCCACATTTCCTTCGGGTTTTACAAAAAATGTTCCCCATTGAAATAATATTCCTGACACAAATGTATTAGTTGTTTCCAGTACCTAGTTTTTTTTTCTGGGGGGAAGGAGGTAGAAAATTTACAATTTTGCGAAATATTTTCTGGTCTGCAATATGAAGGTTTTTGCCACTGTCATATATCAGTAAGTGTACTGTGGGGACTCACTAGTATGAGGTAAAGGAGCTCGGACCCTCAACAACAGTCGCCGCCCCAAAGGGTGGCAAATAATTATCCTTGTGACGTTAAACAAACACAAATTACGTTCGATCGTAATTACCTGCAAGTATTTGCAGGTAATGTACGAGTACCAAGTTGTCACAATCCGTACACAAACCGGCCCATCATCTCTTATCACCACAAGAGATGACACAACCGAGCCGCTCTCACTTACGTACGTATTCTTTACATACGTGTGTATGTGTGCATGTAATTAAGCCAGTATAAAAACCTTCTGAACCGGCTTTAAAATCGCCAGTGTTTGCCTTGATTTTGGCTTACCCATATGTTAAATATGAAGTGGCTGAACACGCTTAAATTCTGTTGAATTTACCTTCTGGTGAGAATACTTCCTCACAACAAGGTATTCTACATATACTATTTTAGACAAAATTTAATTTTTCAGGTAGTTAAAGCAATGGGTGATGACTGTAAATTTGAATTGTTTAGATTTTATAGATG
Organism: Ericerus pela; assembly: GCA_011428145.1. NCBI lineage: Eukaryota > Metazoa > Arthropoda > Insecta > Hemiptera > Coccidae > Ericerus > Ericerus pela. The sequence goes on from WOFM01000325.1 coordinate 4,183,719, forward strand.
AGGTTTTTTTTATATAAATATATATATTTGTTTCCCTCTAATGAACCTTATAAGTTGTTCGGAGTAAGTACCCTTGTTCATGAATGCAATGAAAATATATTGAAAATCAAGTAGGTACCTATGTATTTTCGATTAAAACTCTTAAAATCGTTCATTAAGTATCGAGAAAAACTAATAAATATAACAAATTAGTTCAAGAATTTGGAAGGTAAATAATATTTTTGTTAACTAGGAAATTTTCATTACTGGTATTGTTTTGCGACAGTGGCGGGACCTCTCCTTTTGACGAAAGAAATAAAGAAATGTTTCGTTCTAAACTTGGAATATGAAGATAATGAAAAGCTCATACAGTAGGGTATGTAAAAAAAATTTGATATGCATAGTTTTCAAAAAATCATGGTTAAAAATAAGTGCAAAAGGAGCTAGATGAAAATGATTGCAATACTTATTAAATTAAGTTACATGGTGTATCATCGAGTAATTTTTAGATACACCCATCGAATTCGTATTGAAATTTTCCTTCATTTCTATAACCTGCTGTTTGTGCGCATGCGGTTGACTTGAACTAATGAAATTCGAATTTTTTCCAAACCAAAAATGGTGTCTCTGCTCGTGAATGAGTTATAAGAATCCATGGCCGTACTTAGAGCGGAAGATGACGAGTAGTTGAAGGAATTATACTTGGCGCCAAAAGTGCGCGGCATGACTTCCAGAAATTAAAATGCCATTTATATTTCGCGAAGCGTCTGTTTGTCGCACTAAAACTTAATTACGATCCTAATAATGCGCAATCCAACTCAAATTTTGTATATTCAGTCGAAATCGCGAAAAACTTTCGGCAAAAAACACAGGTCTCCGTGTTTATGTAAAACCATTTTCGTCGTGCTGAAGAAGTCTTATCGTTTGAGTGGCTTCCATTTTCAAAATTTTCTTTTATGCTTTCTCCTCGCCTCTGTTTTCGCTAAGTATACACAGAGACAGCGTTTCTAAAATGCAAATGCGCTTCGCTGTATAAAAATTGCATTTTTAAGTTCCAGGTAATGGGCTAAAAGCGCTCTCATTTTTTCTTGCCTCCTCTTTCATGGAGGAGTTATCTTCGCTAAATAACTTTGTATTCTTAATTACTCGTGACATTTATTCAACTTGACTGGCCCATTTGTAATATCACCGGGTTCGAATTTCAAAGTTTTATTTCTGCAGATTAAGGTCGCCGAGAAGATAACTAAAATACTACTTCTCTTCCTTAATAGACGCGGGATGAAGGATGAACGGCGGCAGCGAAGGCTGGAGAGGCGGGTGAAAAGACAAATCTTTATAACCGAAATGAAATTATTTTTCTCCAGGGAAACGTAGCTTTTCCAAGTTCGACTGTATTTTTGGCCAGCTTTTTGCGAATAATTCTTTTACCGCCTCTTCGAACTTTTACTTTTTTTTTTTTTTTTTTGGTTTGTTTGCGGTCCTTTCTTTGGCCTCTCTTTTCATCTTCAACGTATTGTTTACTTTTTGTTTCCCTTCGAATAAAAGAATGACAAGAAAGGTTTTAGTGTCTTTTTTACCCAGTTTGCTTGAAAACACGGTATTAAAATTTACTTAACCCAAAAAGTTAGGGGTGAGGATGATGAAAATATTCAGTTTAATGAGAAAAGAAAATGACTGGTACTATTTTCGCATTTTGACCTAACTTTTTTAATGTAGGTAAGTATCCTATTCTGTACTATAATACGAGTAATAATTTTATTGTGTGTGTGTGTGTGTGGGTTTATGTATGTATGTGTGTGTGTATATGTGTGTATGTATGTATGTATGTATGTATGTATGTATGTATGTATGTATGTATGTAAATGCGTTCTAAATAACTAGACTGATAAATTTGCTGACATTTTTAAATTTCAGGTTTTTGTGTTTGAAAAAACGATCTAGATAGGTTTTAAGTTCGATAAAATTCGTTGAACAAAAACAAGGTCATCTCAATGTATCCACAAGCAGTAAGTGGTAACAGCTAGCGATGAAAAATTCGCCTGCAACGAACGCGATTTTTAGATCTGCAATCTGTGTATCGTCAAATTTTGTAATTAAAGCTGAACACAACGGAGAGAAAATGTCTCAAATAGGGTCTTGAATCTCAGTGATTTATAATTCGACATCGGATTCTGTTATATAATTTTATTATCGAATTTTGAATTTTGAATTTGAATATCGAATTTAAAAATGGTTTTCTACTTTTTAGTATACGTTTGTTGTCGATTATGGTACTCATACAAGCAAAGCTCAGTGAACCAGGTACTGTATGTATGTATGTTACAGGCAGTGTCGTGAATCCGAGCAATGACGTGAATGCCTGCTATGTTCGGACATGAACGTGAATGACCAGGCATTCACTGGGCATTCACGTATTACTCATTTAATTTGGGCAATGTTGTTGATTTTGAAGATTTTCATCTGAACTAACAAACAATCCAGAGGCGAAGCCAAAATGCTTTAACTAAGACCCCGAATCCTAGAGAAGCCTCCTCCACCTCCCGAAAAAATTCAAGAATATGTAAACAATTCGACCTAATTTTACTTGAAGAAAAGATAACTAGACTATGAGCAACACCATTTTCTTTTATTATTACTACCTGACTATATTAACTTGTTGTTAGGTGTTGATATTGAAACAAAACCACTGGATATAAATAAATTTATTAGTGAAGATTGGTTTAGGGGGAGGTTAGGAGGTTAGGTGAAGTGCATTATTATTTTAAATTAAAAAGGCAGATAAATTATTATTTTCATTTAAAAAAAAAAAAACCTCACCCAACCACCCATCATAGATTGATGCATAAAACAAATGTCTCTAATGTTATGTAACATTGCCCAACAAGTGACCATTAATGAGAATAACTGGGCCTTGACATTTACGTTAATGGTCGGTCATTCATATGAATGTCAAAAGTTGCTGGCCGTTCACATTATTGCCCGGGCATTTACGCGAATGACCTATTCACATCATTACCCGTAACATACATATATCTCTACAATAAATTACGTACGTATATAATTATGTACGTATGTATCGCTCAAAATGTTGGGTTCTCGGTTTTGAGAAAATTGATAAACAGATGGAGTTGAAATTTTTACGAAAAATAGTTTTCATATGAGAGCAGGTCTGAAAGAAATTTGGTGCGTATCGGTGTTTTAGTTTCCTAGAAAACTGGAAAACAAAAAACTTTAGGAAAAGTCGTTTTTCCAGGATTCTGCGAAAACGACAAAAGGAATCGAGCCGAAATTTTCACTATAGATTATCGTTATGTCGATGTAGGTTTGATAAAAATTTGGTGCCTATTAGTTCAGTAGTTGACGAGAAAAGTGAAGAAGAAAAATCGCTGGAAAAACTTTTGTGTAGACGGTTTTGAAAAAACTACAAAAGGGATATGGCTGAAATTTTTTCAAACGGTAGATATTCCTTATATGGGACCGGGTCTGATAGCAGTTTGGAGTCTATTGATTCAGCAGTTTTCAAGAAAACCAGAAAAAAAAAAAAAATTCCTTGAAAATCAGTTTTTAGCAATAAAACTTTTGATTCTTTTTTCTGAAACTAGCAATGAAATATCAATAAATAGATATGTTTGTCGGATACCGATAACTATCGATAGTTTTTTGAAATTTTTTAAACAATTTGGAAAGGGGAATTCGTTTTTGAATTATTGATGAAAATTGGCAAACTGGGTTTTCTAGCGAGGTATTGCTGCGTTACAAACTTTTCAGCATTTTTAAGTAGGTTTTCTTTAAAAAGTATTTTTATTACGCTTGGTGTGGTATTAGCCCCTAGGGTTGGGAGTGGGTACGTTTTTCGTTTCCTGATCTCACGAAAATTTCGGAGCCAATAACTCAAATTTATATACAATAGATATAATATTATAAAAATAGATATAAGTTCATTTCTTGTTCCTCCAATACAGATCGCAAATTTTTATCAGATAATCACGAAATTTGGTATATATGTTACTGTCAATACCTGAATTCGATTAATTCCAGTTCTGACTAGGCAAAATTAGATTGGATAAATGCCTTTGATTCAATCTAATTTTGCCTATTCAGAACAAGAAGTGCCGAAAGCACATCGCCACTTCTAGTTCTGACCGGTTAAAACGAGAAAATTAATTTTTAGTGACAACTAATAGTGCCTAGTCAAAACTGATTACGCGTAGGTATGCCTTCATTTAATCGATAATGATATTTACGAGTAGATGCAGTTGCGTATCTCAGCTGATTCAGTGTAGTGAATGAATGTGCTCCTGTTTATCGTGATAATGTTTTTATTATCGAGTATATTATTTCATTTTCATGCCTACAATTTTAAAATTGTGACCAATGAGGAGGAAACTGAATACCACAAACGTACCGAATGGAGACAGCTTGTTGTTATGAAAAAGTTCTTGATTTGGAGACAGAAAATGAGAGCCATTTCAATGTTTTAACTGCAGATGTTTATAGGAGGCTTTTGTGTGAAATTGAAGAGGCTAAAGAAGTTGTCAAAAAACACCTTTGTAGTACAGATGGCTGAAACGATTTGATATTCAGGAGATTTGCAACAAAAAAAATACTGGTGACCACCACCGAACCTATGAAGTACTATTTACATGCTAATGAAATCTTCGATATCATTGAGATAGCCTACATAGATATTGGACATGGTGGCCGGGACAGGCTAAAAAGTGAAACTAGTAGGAAGTATGCTAATATTACTGAGGAAATGATAAATATTTTCTTATCAATGTGCGAGACACTCCAGCTGAAGAAAACAAAGAAAAGAAAATGTTTAGTTTCCAAGCCTATTTTACATATAGAAATGGACTCCCGATGTCAAGTTGATTTAATAGACATGCAAGCACAAGCTGATCGCGGATTTAGGTTTGTTATGGTCTATCAGGACCATCTTACTAAGTTTATAATATTTCGAGCTCTTCAAACAAAAAGATTTTGGAGATGTAGCCCGCCAATTGATCAACATATTCTTGACTTTTGGTGCCTCATGTATTTTGTACTCTGACAGTGGCAGAGAGTTGGTAAATTCGACAATCAACTCTTTGAACAGAGTTAAAGTTAGTGACTGGAAAACCAAGGCATAGTCTAAGCCAGGGGTCGGTAGAACGAGCCAATCAAAACATCAAAAACATGTTTGCCTTGTGGGTGCATGATAAAATAACAAACTGGTCAAATGGTCTTTCATATGTGCAATCTATGAAAAACAGGGCTCCACATGCAGGAATTGATCAGATACAGTACCAAGCCGTGTTTGGGCCTGAATCAAGAGTAGGTTTGACAACTTCTAAACTACTGTTGGGTGTTCTGGCAGATATTAATGATGAGGATGACCTTAATAGAGTTATGGAGGAGATGGATACCCAACAAAATGAAATAGAGAACTCAGATACTGATGAAGAAATGGGTCCTAGTAGGTCTCCCAAATCAGCCAGGAAAGAAGCTTACAAAAATTTAGCAATACAAACCAAGAAGATGAAAAGAATGTCTAATGCCATTTAACCACCTGCTAAAGTAGGAGACTGTACAACAGTGGCAATTTCAGATGTGGACGAAGCAAAAGCAGACTTTCGATATGGTATTGGAATAGTTCGAGAAATAAATAATGAAGATTTGTACAAGATAGGAACGAAAGAAGGGAAATTGGATAAACTATATTGCAGGTAGATGTTCTAACTTATTTGGCTTATGTCATTTATTAGTAAGGGAATACGATAAAATTAAAAAAAAATTTTTTTCAGATTGGAGTTTGACATTTGTTGTGAGAATTTCCTGAAGATGGAAGAGGTGCCAGACAGAGAAATTTCACTAAGATCAGCAGCCAGAAAAGCAGCAATGGCACCACAAAGGTTTACACGTTGCGCTTTCAAAACATCTTGCACTAGTTGCCGATGCCTGTGTGAGAGGAAGGGAGTTTTGTGCAACTCAAGGTGCCATAACAGTTTGTCGTTCAATAATAAATAAAATATGGTTATAAGTATTTCAGCAGTCATCTCACCTAGGCAATTTCACGTATCAAATTTTATTAAAAACATAAATTTAAAGTAAATAGAGATCTTTTAAGTATATTATACTGAAAATTAAAAAATAAAAACCAACATCAAAAATAATGATAAAAATTCTTTGTTTTTGTTATTAACTTATGTTATTAATTTTCTGAGTATAATTTTGGTCATTAATTCAAGTATTTTGACTGGGACTTTTTGTAATTGTTATAAATTATTTAAGGAGTTATTTTTGGTCATAAAATGCGGAATTTTGGAATCATATGTACGAAATTTGAAATAAATATTTATTATATTTTATTGTAGCATACTGCTAATTTTGGTACGGATCAACCGGAAGGTACTTCCGATACCGCTATTTTTGTTTTTATACATATTGGTCATAAAATGCAGAATTTTGTAACAATATGCACGAAATTTGAAACAAATATTTATTATAATAATTTATTGTAGCATACTATCAGTTTTAGTTCGGATTGACCGGACGGTACTTCCGGTAAAGATATTTCTTTTCGTTTTTAGTCTGGTTATAAAATGCTTAATTTTAAGACATATTTATTAAATTTGATTGTAACATTTTACCGGTTTTCATGTAGATCGACAGGATGGTATTTCCTTTGAATCAATTTTTGTTTTTAATGGTTTAAAATACTGTGTAATTTTGAAATTCAGAACAAATATTTTTAAGTAGGTATTCTTTAGAAAATCTACTTATTACCTTAGTGCGGTATCAGACCCCAGGGTTGGAGGTGGGTACGTTTTTCGTTTCATGACATCAGAAAAATTTTGGCATCAATAACTCAAATTCATACATATGTATAATTAAATTTCTCATTCCCATGGTTCAGGTCGCAATTTTTGTTTGACAATCACGAAATTTGATACGAACATTTTTACTGAACCAAGGACCAGACCTATTGATTTTAGTGCAGATTGGCTGGACGGTACTTTGTGTATCGCTATTTGAGTTTTTTTATTGGTCCTAAAATGCGGAATTTTGAAAACTATATGTAGGTACAGAATTTGAAATATGTATTCAATGAAATTTATCGTAGCATGCTATCAACTTTTGTGCAGATCGATCGGACGGTATTTTCGGAAAACCCTTTTTTTCAATTTTTTTTCTTCTAATTTGCATGAGCATTTCCTTTTACAAAAATTAACCCCATGCTCGTGTTTTCTTTTTTTTATTTCATAACTTTATTATTTCGTTAGTTTTATTTTAAATTATATGATGATGTATTATACTTTATCATCTTAATTTATTCTTTATTTTTTCAAGAAAAAATGCGGGGTCACCACTTGTGGGTGTGTGTGTAGACGTACACGACACCACACAAACACCAATCAGGTCGGTTGCGTAATACACGGATACGTATGTGTGCGGGCCGAGCCCAGTAAATAATTAAGCTGTACAGACGAAATATACAGCCGTGAGCACAAAAAGGTAGTTCGTGGGTTTTACCCCACTGGCCCGCTAGGTGGTCGACGAGTGTGTAATACACACTCGTTCGTCATCGACCACCCGTCGCCACAATATTTCACATTGCCTAATATTTTGTCAGCAACTAACATATTTCATACGATCATAACATACCGTTAACGCATACCTACGAACTTACAGACAATTAATGCGATCATCAAAATTCGTAATTCTTTCTCTCAAAAACCTACTTTTTTTTTTTTTTTAGCAAGGCTTACTGCGCTAGTTTTTCTTTTCTTTTTTTTTTTTTTTTCAACAAAAAATGACTAGTCCCAAAAATGAAACCGCTACTTCATTCACCAAAGATTTATAATAAAATTTAGACGGTGATTTTTTTTTTACTCGCGAAATGGCTCACGTTCTTATCTTACAGCGCGTGGTTTGATAATACTATTTTTGTGCGCATTTCACCGTTGCGAATGTAATGCATAATTACAAAAATCAGACAGTTCTGATAATGACCTCGGGTTGTTATTCCTTCTTTCTTTCCTTTTTTTTTTTTTTTTTTTTTTCGCATTCAACTTTTTCGTACGTCAATTTCATTTTGCCGCACGATAAAGTCGAGGATAAACGTTCCCCTGGCGTGATTCGTGATCATAAAATTGTGGTGCATTCGGGGGGAAAAAAAAAAGCGTAGTGTGGAAACAGTTCGTGGAAATTTAAACGTCGTGCTTGAGAAAAATGAGTTATGGTTGTAGGTTGGCAGCGTTTTGGTGACGGGCGTATCAAAAAATTATTATATAACTATGCACTTACTACGACGACGATAAGCGCGGATGTGTGATTTGGTCTGCTTACTCGAATCATTGAAGGTGCGCGTCGAATTTCAAAAATTCCGACTTTTATTATATCTGCCCTCGGCGCTTCGGGTAATCGTTTTTGCCAGCTGAAAAATCGTAAATATCTGAGCATAGAGTTTGTCCATGGTCAGCAGCTACGGTATATCATACACAATGTATCCGGTTAAATGTTGGCAATATTTTGCTGGTACATAGCATGTGATGAGTGAAGTAAAAAATGTCAAATCAACGTTTTTTCCAGGCTCCGTACTGAAGGAGCTACGAACGTTTGAATTTTTAAACAATTTTTCAAAAAATTTCTACTATTCCACAATTTATATTATCAATATATCATGGGTTTTGTCGATTCACAAAGAGCTATTTTCTCAAATATCCCCTTTCAAACAGAAGGTTACGCAACATTTTATACACGTTCGTGGTTGCGTACCTAGTAGGCGATCAAATTGTCAAATTGTCATTGTCATGGGTGACGTTGCAGTTTCTGCGCCAATACACTTATGTAAAAAAAGTTGCATAACCTGTTTTTTAAAAGGGGTTTCTTTTATTTCTCTCATTTGAAAACAATCAGCAAAATATCGTCGACATTCACCGGACACGCTGTATAGTGGTCTGTGCAACACCCAAAAACTTTTTTTGTTTTTTGTAACAAACAGAATTTTTTATCTCCCACAATTCTGCACCTTTGTCGCCATGAATCAGGAATAAATTCTTAGTTATGGGTCCTAAAAATTTTGCAACACTCGAAAAAATTCAAGTCTCCAGCCTGTGGAGTTTCAGGTTTTCGGTTAACATGGCTTAAGCGCCGCCTGTCTGGCGAGAAAAAAAAAACTGAATGCATCGGAATGTTTTCTGATGTTTAAGAAAACTTCGAACAATTAAAGATAATCTTTTTATTGTCTGTTTATTAATATCGAAACTACAAATCATAATAATATTAATTATTTTCAAATATTCAACTACGTATTTTTCTTTACTCTAAATTTAATTTTATCTTACATCTTAGTGAAATCTGGTGATCTACAATCTTCTAGTATTGACACCTCAACCTTTCAGTTTGAGATTAGTCAGAGGAATGAATTCGTTTTCATATGAAGAGAACACGGTGTCCGTAATTTTATTATCACTTTCCAAAATAGCCGACCTAAAATAGGTGGCGTGATGTTGGAACATCCGCCAAATATGATGACTCTTCATTGTCAGCATATCTGGTGGTGTTCGTTCATGAGAACAGGAGGAATATAGACGGCTATTATTCTTAGAATTTGGAATAATAGTCGTCTATGTTTTCTTTGACATATTTTTGTAGACGAATTATATTATCTGCAAAAAGGTGACAAAACACTGAAGAACCTAAATTGAAAAATCAAAGAAAAGAAATTTGTTTTAAGTGTAAAGTGCGAAAATACGATTGATTGATTTTCGTTAATGAAGAACAGGTTATTGCTGCAAATTTTTTTTTGGTAATGCAGTCATCTTAGAAGGTACCGAAATTGAGAGTCGTAGCAAACGTGGATCTTCTCACTGTTCAATGTTATGTACTATTGTTTCGACGAAATATTTTTGCGTTATCTTTTCAGGCGTAGTGCAAGATGCCATTTTTTGATGGCGATGAGCGAAACCAAGACCAGAACCATGTTAATCTTGGTCTTGGTCGAGGTCATGCTCAGTCAAGTTTTGCTCGTAGTTTTTGTCTCGTTTACAAGATTTTCACTGTAATTGATTTCTAAATTCATATCATCATTCACGTCCTTCCGAAAAATAAAAAAATCTCTGCTTACCACCAACACTCTGTATGTAGCTATAGTGCGAGGACACTGTTTAATATTGTTTTATGGATATGGACAACAGTCAGTACGTACGTTGTTTCATTTTTCTTAATTTTAAAATTAAAAAATAAAAACAAAAGATTTTTACTGTTCCCAGCAAGAGTGGGCAGGATTCGTGAAAAAACTGGGATTCGCATCCTATTTTGAGGCTGAAAAGGATTCGCGATAGTGATTCGAATCTCTTTTGAAATTGCAATGTGATTCGTGATTCGAATCATTTATTTACAAACAGCGGAACCACAAATCACAAATCTTCTTTTTCTAATTAGAAATTTCCGGAAGTTAAAAGTAAATTTAGTACGTGTTGGAAAAAAAAAAAAAAAAAAAACTTAAATTTCATCCTTGCAAAAATAAACAGCTTCTTCGGAGAACTTTTACCTCGCACTTTTCGAAATAATACAGTTTCTTATCAAAAATTTCTTGAATCTTCAGAGCTTTTTTCTCGTATCATGGTTCATCAGAATTATTTGCTGATTGAAATTTTGAGGAATCGTGGTTCGTAGAAAATTGATTCGTGCGAATCATTTTTAACCTCTGGACTTAAAGTATTCGTGATTCGTGATTCCAATCACTTTCTTATGAAGGATTCGCGAATCCAACCATTTTTCTGAGGATTTTGCCCACTTTTGTTCCCAAGGGTAAATCATTACGTTCCCAGCGATCTGTTAATTTCTGTACTTTTTTGTTTCTGAGGTAATAACGAAAATGTTAATATTTTAAATTAGATCATCGTGAAATTGGTCCAGTGAATAATTTTTCGATCGAGTAGATTTACGTCCAATATAAGCTTGATTTTTTTCTTTTTTTCTTTTTTTCTTTTTTTCTTTTTACCCAGTTTACTAGCAAACGGGGTATTGAAATTGACCTCACAAAAGGGTTAGGAGTGGGAATGATGAAAATTATCCGTTTCATGAGAAGAGAAAACGATTGGTACAATTTTTTCATTCTGACCTAATTTTTTATGTGTGTGTATATGTATGCCCAAAATTTTGTGTTCACGGTTCTGAGAAAACTACCAGGTGGATAGGGCTAAAATTTTTTTGAGAGATAGTTCTCATATTGGAGCAGGTCTAAAAGAAGTTTTTTGCTTACCGGTTAATTAGTTTCTGAGAAAATTTGAAAACAAAAAATTTCTGGAAAAGTCATTTTTCCGATATTCTGAGAAAATAACAAAACGGATCAGGCTGAAATTTTCACGATAGACTTTCCTCATGTTGATGCAAGTTTCTTAAAAGTTTGATGCCTATTAATTCAGTAGTTTCCGAGAAAACAGGAGAAATTTATGGAAAAATTTTGTGTTTACGGTTTTGAGAAAACTACCAAACAGATAAGGCTGAAATTTTTACGAAAAATAGCTATTGTATGGGAGCAGATCTAAAAGAAGTTTGGTGCTGATCAGTTCAGTAGTTCTTGAGAAAACTGGAATCAAAAATTCTCTGTAAAAGCTTTTTTAGTGATAAAACATCAATAAATCGATATTTTTGTTAAAGATGTAGTCGATAGTTCTTTTGTAATTGTTGAGACCACCCATCCTTCTCCCCTCTCACTCCTGCAAACACACGACTATCTTGCTTATATATTTTACATCTTTATTCGCGGCTACACTGTAATAATATTTCCGCCGCTCACTCATTTATCTTCGTACACCTTCGTTTATCTCACTTAAACTATACTCACTCTCATATTATGTGATTGATGTAAAGTTACTTCGATTAATAGTTTATTTCATGTTACTAATTTGTCTTTTCACCGGTCCTCATCCTCTACAGTAATTTCTTAACCTGAAATTAGCAATGAAATATCAATATATTGATAACTGTCGATATAAATATCGATCACTATCGATATAATTATTGAGCAACTGGGTTTTCTAGCGAAGCGTTGCTGCGCTAAAGAGTTTTTTAAATTCTGTTGGTCTCGTAAAAATTAAATTACCTCCTTTAAGTATTTAGTCTTAACTTCGTCATGTTTCCATAAAATTTGTCTGTTCCTACGTCTTATCGTGTCCACCGCCTTTCTATTATTTCGCAGGCAAGCTTATCTGGCCAAGATAAGCTTGACTCGTTTTTCTTTTAATGCATTCTCGTGCATCGTGGTTTTAGTCTCGTTTTTACACTCGTAGCTTTTACATCTGTACATTTTCGCACGGTGAATTTTAATACATTTTAAAAATTTACTATTTTGTCTCGATTTTAATATTGCACATTGTGCAGAAACACTATCTCTTTCTTATATATTTATATAAAAATGTAAATGTTCGTTTGTTATTAAACTAAGATTTCCGAAGGTTCTTCACCGACTGCTTTGAAATTTTGGGAAATTATTTGTGTCGTCCCAAGGAAGATTTTTATTTAACTCGGAGATACGTATCGCCCCTGGTGACGAACTTATGAATGTTTGTACTTTCGGAGATCTTAGCGTTAGTAACAAATGCATACGCCGAGGAAGCTGACACCGCGGGCTGCTGATATGGAATAAATGTCAGTAGTGTTTGCCGAGTAATTCTCAAATAGGTATCGCTTTATTATGACTTTGCGAATGGTTCATTTTATTTTCGAACCATAGTTACTTCTACTGATCTAAGTTACTTAGTATTTTGTTCTAACGTAGAACATGTTAAAAAGCCTCATAATACCAAGCAAATTGTTCCAAAAAAATGGCAATTCTTTTTCTTCCATCAAGAAGACGTATAATTTTGTCTGTTTTCTTTTTTCTTGGAAATTGTGTTTTTTTTTTTTTTGTTGCAAACATTAGGTTTGTATTGCATTCCGAACCATACCATTTTCATATTTTTTTCTCTAGGCATGAACTTATCGTCGTCCATCATTGGTGTTCCGAAGTCCCAAGTCTTTATTTTCATTTTTCCCCTTTTGATGAGACCAACTCGCGGAAAAAGCTTTCCAGCTTGACCCGATTCTCGTTTGTTTTACGTTCTTGAAAAATTTTCCAAATTTAGATATTGTTACGTTATGAAAAGCCCCACAAGAGTGAAAAAGTAAAGAGCTGAAAGCATAAACAAATCTAATTCTATTTTGTGGCGATATAACGTGATTCGAGGCGCAAAGAGCTTCTTTAGAGTTTCGCAATTTTATATAAAGAACTCTTTTATTTTATCCGCAGTGTTATCTTTCCAAAAAAGGTTTTCGTCGTCATCCTTTCTAGTCGAATAAAAGAGAAAGTCTACGTTTATTCTTAGTAATTTTTGGTTCCAGACGAGGAAAAAAATCGAATATTCAGCGCCGTGAAAAGTACCTTTTTTTTTTATATCACGGAAAATCTTATTCCGAAATGAGAATTTTCGAAGCGTGGTTAGCACCGAGCTCAAGGTTTAGGAATGTATTAAGAACAAAAAAAAAAAAAAAAATCGAAAATATTGTAACTGATATTCTTTCTTCATTTTGGAAAATAAATTTATAGTTATTTAAAGGGAATGATGTTTCAGACGAATTTGAGTAGACTGGTGTTATTGAAGTCTACCATCCGTTAAAAATCATCTGCAAAATAAGCATAAGTATCTTATATTTGATTTTTTGTTCTTTTATTTTGTTTTATGAACTAGTTTTGAATTAAGAGCTTCAATTTCGGTGACGAATCAGTTTGATTGTATAACCCTATGACAACATCCGTCGTTGGAAAAATAATTAAAAAAATTAAACAGAAACTAATTTACCATTCGTTTGGTTTTTGTAACCTAAGGTTCGTCATTCCGCCAAGATATTAAGCTTTATCAAACAAAAATTACGAAAATTGTTTCGAATGGTATCGCTTAGTTCGCAGTTTTTATTTCTCATTTTAATTATTGAACTTCCGCGCCAAAGCCTTTGTAGATTGTAGGTACCCAGCGTCTAGATTTGGTGTGATATCGAGAGGAGAGAAGTGGGAATTTTATGGCCTCTGGACAGTGGTTTCCCAGCACGAATTTTCCGATTTCAAGTGACAGACGACAGTATCAATTAACCATAACTAAGTACTGCACTGGAATTTGCGGTATCGCCACCAAGCATAAAATATAATAAAGGTCACTCTTCAAAAATGAGACCACCTAACTACTACTCCCCCTCCTAGAATAGAAGCATTTAGACTATATACCTACTACTGTTCGTTCGAGTTCTCTCTTGTACTCAATGATTTGTGATTGACCTTTCACTCCGTGAAAATAAATAATCAGCTCATACTTCCTAAAAAAAGGGTCATGTTCCTTCCTCTGGAATTTTACTAGGTCCGTCCTCTATTATATTAAGGAAGAGATGCAGTTAAAAAAAAGATATGGTTGAATTCAACGAAATATGCCTTGTTAAGCAATAATACGTCATAATACCTACATATTTTATCGTGACAAACAAATTGCCATTTTGAGTCTGAAATGTGACGGTAGCTGTTTTTGAACGTACATTAACCTTTCGATTGTAAGGCTGAGCATCAATAACTACTACGCCACGCGGACTCGAGAATTTGAATTAGGCGAGATTATAAATATATCCATAGCCTGCAAAATTATACGATGTGTTGGCAAGGCGAATTTTCTTAATCTAAAATCTAAATCTGTGAATAAGTTCATCCTTCGATGCCAGCCCTGTATATGGTAGTATATAGTCGTTATGGCGAAGAAAATGTTAATGTAAGAATAACAAATTCCACGATCTTTCACGAAAAAGGGTTTTCCGGATTGAATTGATTTCGTGAAATGTAACTTCTGGTGGCTCGATGCTTGTTTATTTCCAAAGGATACAGCCGCGAATTCGATGATTAAAATTTGAAATTCACTATCCGGCATCAATTCGCCATTAAATTTGCGATTTTTTCCCCAAATAATATCTTCGATAGTCGTAAATCACGGGGAAAAATTAATAAATCAAAACGAAACGAAAGTTTCGTAAGTAATTCAAACAAAAAATACTTTCTGATTTTTACAAAGTTTTACTCAACAAAAACACTGACATTGCAAAACGGGCAACGCTTCAATTTGTTGCGATGTTTTTTGTACGAAATGGTTGGCCAGTTTTTCGGATTTATCGGTGAAAACTGGCCGAAGAAATAGACGAAACTGCAATCTTTTCTAACTTTACTGATTCGTTGCCACCCTTCAATGTAAAATGAGGGTAGGTTTGCTGGTGAAAATTCGCTAAAAGACGACGTTCGAAATGAAAATCGCCTACTATTAGTTGAACTTCGTAATTTGATATTTTGTAATTTTTTTCTCATGCGTGATTTTCATTGGTTATTAAATTTTCTGAAGTTATGTGTGAAACGGTGATTTCGGCGCCTATTGTTTGTGAAAGGAGCCGCTCGGGTGAGCTCTGTCTGTGGAGCATAAAACGGTATGAGGGAATTTTTAGAATTATTGTAAATATATGCAATAGATTATTATAAAATTAAATTATCAAAATTAATTTCTTTTCATCAGTAGCGTTTAACTTTAACTAGCTAATGGGCGATGGTGTGACGTCCGAAAAAGTCACACAACAAAACAAAACAAACCAACAGAAAGGCAAAAGTAAAGGGGTACAGATATCTGCATGGCCAAGTGTAGGAAAAGACGTTTTAGGAGGGTAAGGGGGAAACACCACAACCAATAGAACGCAAAAAGAACCAACAAAACGATCCACCCCCTCCCACCACATGACTATTAGTTTAGGGTAACATTTTAAGTTCAAGATTTCCTAGCAAATGAACAAATAGAACAAGAAGCATAAAAAATGAAGTTTACATTACTGATTAGCAGTCAACAAACGTAGCAATGGTCTTGAAACAATGAGATTCTCCATGGTTGTGGTAGAGCGTCAATCCTAAGTTGATTCAGCTGAAAAAGCCCTGCTGGCAGACGATCAATTGGCTGCAGACAGCTAGAATTGAAAAACTCGCCAAAAACGACAGATTCAAGCACTTGCCCAAATGCTCAGCCTGGCTGCTAATATAGTATCATAAGCAACTTCTAAATAGTGAGCCAATAGAAGCCTTAATTTTTATTCTGATCGGACAAAAATACGCCATTGATTGATGTAGTTGGATCGATATTAACAAAAACACAATTTCAAACAATACTTTTTGAAACTTGTGAATCAGTTTTTTAATTAGGTGAAAGGGTGGCGTGTATGATCTCAAACACTATTCAATTAATAAGCGTGAAACTTGGAGAAAAAAGACAAATTTACACATAAAATTCACATTAGATTTAAATTTCATTAGACGTAGCCATTTATAGGGGCATATGAATAAGATTTAGGGATAAATTCTAGGTCTCTGAAAGAGTAATTCAGGACAAAAATCCCTACTCAGAATGATTTAAGAGCTCAACAACAAACAAAGTAGGCAACCAAAGCAGTCCAGACTGTGTATCGATACCACCACCACATCGAACCACATTGCTTTGTATATTGTACGATATATTAACAGCTAATACCTGAAAAGAAAGAAGCAATGTTATTGGGCATTGTGAACAGACAAAGCATTAAATTCAAATAAAACATGGTTGAGCAAGCCAAGTAGTTAGCAGCTGAGCAAAGCCAAGCAGTAACATGCAAAAAGTAAAAGCGCACAAATACGTAAAGGCGTATGAGAAAAACAAAATACAATAGATCGTTAATTAATAATTTAACAAGAAAAAATGAATGAAAAGACGCGAATGGCGTGAATTGTTGACGCATGCGGCTATGTGCCAATTAAAATTAAAATTAAAAATTATAAATAAAATAAATTAACCTTTTTGAACGCCCCGTGATCAAATAGTCCGCGGATTTATCTTACAGCCTATACTTTTTTTTCCTTCTCTCGTAGCCTAGAAGTTAGGCTACGTGTATAATCTTGCTTCCCTAACATAATTTCATCAAACAGAAACTTTTTCTACATATATATAAACTTCTGCGGACCGGTTCTCTTTTCTTTTCCTATTTCATGTCAACTCATTTCATAATTTCATAATTTTTCCTGTCTTCTACCATTCTTCTCTTTCCATATTTTTCTTATCATCCACCACGTCCATCATACTCGTCACATCACTCTATTATTCCCACCTTTTTCCTTCTAAAAACTGTAGCCGCGGACGAATTTCTACTCCGTATCTACGTGTATTTTTAACCCTCCACTTCCCGTCCATTGGTACCTTGACCTCCGACACACCGTTAATACAATTCTTACCTTTTTTTTCATCCCCTCTAACTTCCGTGGACGGACTACTTTTGGATCCAGGCTTCAAATCTTTTTCTCTAGTCACTTTTTACTACTTCTGTTTTGGATGCTCAAATTTATACACGCACTTTTCAATAATGTTTTACGTACATATTAATTTTAGACGATATTCCATGTTGTGAATGATTTTAAAATGTTTTGCCGGTACATAATATCCGTGTATTCTTTCTTTTCTTATAATACATTGGATTTTTGAATATGATGTGTTAACTTTATTATGGCAAAGGGGTAAAAAGGTACGTACAGTTTTTAATTATTGGTTCTCTGGTTTCTGTGTTGTTTTGTCCGCGATGTAGGGAATAGCCATAGTACGGGGATATAATAAAATGGTCCCCTGACATGGTCTAAATTCGAGTCCACGGACACCTGGCAGGCTATTCTGGGTTGGGTGGTGGTAATTCTGTGGCCATCATCCAGTGTAGGTGGTTTTACCAAAGTCTTGGAGCTGTGTCAATGGTTGTATAAAGATATTGGTTGGTCTTGCGGGTAGTGAGGGCCGTTTGTGACCCCCTCGCATACCACATTGTGAATGACAAAAATAAAGATGAGGAGAGGTTACCGTGAGAGAATGAATTATTAATAAATAATTAAATAACAAAAATACAAATTTACTGGTCAGACATCTTAATGGCCTCATAAGAAGCAGAGAAGAGTTTAGGGTTGACCTCAGAGACATACAGCTGAAGAGATTTCCAATGCCCGATCAAAAACATGACAAAGATAGAATATTATAAAACATTTCCATGTGTGATATTTATTATTGCGTATGTGTCGTTGCTTGATAGTGTGTGTGTGTATTGTTATAGAGATGTCTGTTTTCACTACAAAATATGCGCAGATTTGGCTACGCAAAATGTTGAATGAAGTTCACTTTTAGTTGACGATGATGTTCAAAGATCTTTGTCACATTTTTATACAACAGTGTGTACAGAGAGTTTGATATCTCTTTAGCTATATGTCTCTGGTTGACCTTCATTCGCACTTTGGCCTGTTCGTTGTATAGCTTTATAGCTTTTTTTTTTTCCTTTTTAATAATTTGCTTAAACTTTTTATTTTACAAAAATTATCCACATGTTCATATTTTCTTTTCTTTTATTTCATAACTTTATTATATTTATTTGGTTTTATTTGAAATTACATGATTATTTACCATATATTTCATCATCTTAATTAATTTTTCATTTCAAGAAATAATGCTTTATTGTCTAATATTTTGTCAGCAGCTAACAAATTTTATACACATTAACTCGTATAAACTTACAGACAATTAATATGACCATCAAAATTCGTAATACTTTTTCTCGTAAACCTACAAACCGAAAAACTCTAGCGCAGCAAACCTCTCTAGAGTTTTTCAGTTTTCGTCGTATCAGAATTGTTGCATCTTTTTTTGTCGTCACCTATACCCGCATCGGCCGACGCACTCCCATCCAGTGCAATGTTTCGGAATCCATCAATAAAAATGTGCATTTTTTATTCGTCGACAGCTGCTGGCGTAGCTAATGCGGCACCCTATGAGCCCGTTTCCACCCTATCCAAGTCGCTGTCTCCGTGGCAGTGGTAACAGCAGTGATGCGCAAGATTTTCTATCAGAGGCACATCTCACCTTTTAAAACTTTCTTGTTCGACGCACGATGCGTGGGTGGTTTGAATATCAACTACCGTGAGTACGTTCTTTGTTTTGGTTATTGTTTTTATTTGTGGGCTTTCTCCCCCCCCCCTTTTTTTTTTTTTTTTTTTCAATCCGTTTCTAAGGCGTCAATTTATGGAAAGGTGGATGCGCGTATAGCGAATTTTTCGCCACTATGTGCCCTCGCATTAATCCTGATTTTTCCGCCTAATCGAATCGTAGCTATTTTCGATTTACGTGACATCGAATCGCCCCAAACTCTATAGATATATATTGAAATGAAAAATGGAGTAAAACTCGGCATTTTGTGCTTCGCCGAGTGGCTTCGCTTCCGATTCTAACCTCCTAACCAAGGGACTCGGCTGTTTTAATCTTCTGTATCATTCGGGGACTGTGCCCCTCGGCCTCTAATTGCGACTATTTCGTAATTGCGTGTATAGTGAGTGAAATTAAAGACGTAGAATACGTCTGCAGGAGCCAAAGAGCATTGTTCTCCGGAGCTCGGTCCCAGGCGCTTTACGAGTGAAATTCTCTTTAGGTTTTCTGCCTCATTGGGTTCGATCGTCTCTACCAAGCCCTCTGACTTCTGGTGAAGCTGAGGTATTTGTACTCAGGCGGTTACTTTGTGACGATTCAGTCGGACATTGTTTAGGCCAATAATATATAAATTTGTTTTGTTTGGACTCCTGAAAATCAGAATTAGGTAAATTGTTTCGGCCAGATAATCGTGCTTCAGAAATGTTCAAATTCCACCGTACCCAAGTCAGGTCATCAAATTCTCAACAAAATTTTATCGAAGCAGACCTCTCTCACCCATGGTTCTCTTACTTCCCTTAGATATTACGGTACTTAATTACTCAAATCAGTTGTTTTTGCTTTAATCGTTCTCTTCTACCTATTCATAGGTTCGGTATATTCATCTCCTCATACAGTGTCTTTCATCATCCTTCATCTTATGCGTTTGGAGCAGGGTTGCCAACTAGGAGGTATTACACTGGCATGTTGGCATTTAGACACTGCTGCCAATACAAAAAAATAAGTACCAGTGCCGGTATTTCATCAGTGTTGCCGGTATTACCAATATAGAGGGTGGAATGAGAAAGCAAGCAATTATAAAACATTACTAGGGACCTTTTTGAATGCGAACGAAGTAAGTAAAAATTTATAAGTGGAAAATTTTGGAAAATGAACGGGGATCAATGAAAAAAAAAAAAAATTATTTACCGATGTTTTCATCTGCCAAAGTTGGCAACGCTGGTTTGGAGACTTAAATCTCTATCGTTTTAATATTTCCAATTATCTAATCCTTAATACATTTTTCTCGTAACTTCTTTTTAATTTAATTTTAAATTATTTAACTTTTCATTGTTCAGGCGCCAATTTGTAACAATATGTACAGACCTATCTGTTATAATCAAATGAAAGTTCTACTAGATTTCTTGAATTTCAACACTTTACTATCTATATGAAATATAATATTACGTACACACCAAGGTTCAAAAATGAGCATTTATTGTACGTGCGAACAAAAGTTTGCAAGATGAGTATAGAGATTGAGCAATTCCAGAGTCATTTAAACTCACTTTTGAAACTTGTTGTGAAAGATTTTTTTTGTTGTAATTATAGTGACTAGAAAGCGACAAAACAGTAAAATTTTATCATAGTGATGAGTGTAGTATGAAAATTATAAAAAAGGGTTTATACTATCAATTTCCTCATTCTGAAATGATTGCGTTATCTCGACCTCAATGTAAAGTGAATATGACTTGATGTAATTTGAACGTGGCACCATGTAAAGAGATGCATCACATTTTTACATGGAGACATACAAAATACCAGTGTGAACTCTTTTCTAGAGCTCCTCAACATGTGTTTTGTATGAGAGAAGTTGAAGAAGTGATTTATGGCTTCTGCCTAAGTTACCAGGTTGAAGTGTACAGACAATGAAAAATTGGCGGATGAATATGATAAAGAGGAGAATCAATGAAATGGTTCTTGCCTGGAAAAGTCAGGATATGAGAACTTCAGAGATGTGATAATTCTTAGAATTTGAGGCATATGTTTGCTCTAATTTGTAGGGAATATGATGGTGATGAGTAATGGGAAAGATAATGAGGCAGATGGGAAAATATTGATGTCCGTATTTATTGTTGCAGGTGAACATGTGTCTATTTCAGACAGGAAGTTCTAACTTTAATTGATTGTAGCGTATATATCGTTACAATCTCCTTCTAACTTTATCTTCAATAACCTTCCAAGAAGAAAATTCACTTTTTTTACCGACTGTGTATGGAAGAAGTTATATGTTTGGTATGTCTATTTCCAAAACTAACGGAATTTCGTTCGCTCAGAACAAATGTTTTACTTTACAGATTTTAATGAAAATAGGCTCAAAATGTTCCTGACCATCCGGAGAATATCCTAAGCTATTTACGGTTGAAAATTAAAAAATTCGATGGGTGTAATTGAAGAAAATGAGAATTTAAAGATTGAAAACATTATTGTCATAAATTTGGGCATATCCTCCAATAAGAGGTATTTATTCAGATTAAAGCAGTCGGTTTTTTTTTTTTAATTTTCTTTTAAATAAAATTTATTTTTGAATTGGTTGCTATTTTTTCTTAAAGTTAATTTAATATAATGCTTTTTCGTTTCACTTTAACTCCAGTAGATATTACTGGAGATGTTTTATAAGAATTATTCGTTGATTTTATTATTATTCTGGAATCATTCTTTTCTTTCGAGCTTCAAATTTAATTAGGTCTACGTTTTATACAGGGAGTTCTAACATGAAATGTTTGTAGCGATATAGATATACAAAATATATCGGTACAAACTCCTTTTAGCTTCGTCTTGAATATCTTCCAAGAAGAAAATTCCCTCATTTTCTCTGATATTATTATCTTTCCGCAATCCTATCTTTTTGAGTTTCGAATTTAGTTGACTCTCGTCTACACTTGAATGGTTTGAAGAGTTTATCTCTGCATTTTCCTCTCCATATGCCCCCAACATGGAAGACCTTCATCTCCCTCCTGCCTGCTCCTTAGCTCATGTTGATATTTCCATATCCATCCTAATTCTACCGCTCCTTTTATATTAAGTCACTACATTTATCTCGTCTAATGCTAATACTACACCGAGGTGTTACCTATCTTTTCACCAATGAAATCTATCAACACTTTCCTCCCCCCTTCAATTACTCGCTGTTACTTTTAAATAACCTTTAGTTATCCTGTTCCATTCTCAAATCTTTGCTGTATCCATAAATTGCCTCTATTCCTGAAGAAAGTTGAGTAAAGATTCGCTCCAAAGACCTATCGTCCCACACCCGGTGACCTTCCTTCCTAGAGGCGTAAAATGGTAGTAACTTTTCACAAATATCTATTTGTCTGGTTTCTCGAAAACTCCTTGCTCATTTCCTCCCTTAGGCCCATATGCAAGAAGGATACTTAAGTATCAACAGTGACATACGGATTAATTATCTTAATAAAGTTATATCTGTATATGTTTATGTATCGATATAATTGATAATGAAAAAATGTAAAAATTAGTTAAGTATCGTTCTTACATTCGGCCCTTAGTGTATGGTTTCCGTGCTATCTTGTTGCGGACATACACCAATCTTCTACCTATAATCGATAATTTGTCTCGTAGCTGCTTCCCTAAATTTTTCATCTGTCTGTAATAATGTGAATCTTCACCTCCTATTCATCCTATTCATATACAAAAATATCTAAAGATCATTATTATAAATATTTTTCTAGTCGATGTTTCATGTGAAAATAATATATTTTGTTTATGAGTGATGTATTGACTTAAAATAATAAGCAAAAAAAAAAAAAACAAACGAATAAAATCGGTTAATGTCGGTATTTATTTTAAATTATTTCAATTAACCTACATTCTTTGACGGTGTTATCTAATATTCAGATGTGTATGATTTGGTTTTTGTAACACCTGTTTATAAACTTCTTTTTATATGCACTTTGATGATGTATAAAGCAGGCAATTTTAGAACCATTTAGGACTGATGGTATAAAATTCTTACTTTATGTATCGTCTTGGGTACATACGTCATTTTATACACTGATACTAATTACTTACTACTGAATACAGCTTGAGACGTTGTCGTTTTTTTAATCTTATTTTACATTTTTTTTTTTTTTTTTCATAAAAGTTTCTCCACTACGGGAATTCGAACCACGGACTGCTACGATTGCAAGTCAGTAACATAGCCACTATGCCACGAGGGTTGGTTGAAGCACTGCGGATAGATTACGCTTATGTGTTTCCCATTAGCAAAAATATTCACGTATCTTAATTGTTTTTCGTTTTTGTTTTTCAGGGGGAGGGGGTGTTGTAAAAAATAGTGTGTAACGCACGTGTATGTAGTAGGTGATTGATACTCCAATGATTAGCACCACTCGCCTTCGGCTCGTGCTGCTAAAATCACACTCGAATCAAAATCACCTACCTTACACACTTGTGTCACAAATAGCTATTTGTTGAACTTTATAGCAATTTGCCGTAATTACTTAATTTCATGGTGAAAGACCGAAGTTGATTCCATCAAAATTCTTTCCTTTTAGCGAGTTCAAAAAATCTTCCCCAGTAGTTCTGAGCTACTGTAAAATTAGTAGATTTTGTCGCTTGTCAGTCGTTGTAAATGGTGCGAGCGAATCGCGCGAAACATTTTTTCTTAGAAATTTGTTATAAGTATCATCACCTCTACAGATTTCGTGTCAAGCTCGGCTTTCGCTCTTCGTCTGAACAACGTTCTTGCCTTTGGGCCTTTGCGTCTTCGTTTTTTCCCCTCGCCTTTTACCTCCCACCTGCCGTCTTCTCTATTTGGGCGAAAGGCATTCAATAACCAGATTCCAACGGATAGCAACCGCAAACGAGTGATGTATTAGTCTGGGTGACAAGAATCGGATGTTGGGTTTTGTCCAGATGATAAATGTTGAAAACATCGTTTTCGGCGTTTGTTACTCGATTTTGTGCGTGCGTGCGTGTGCGTGCGTACGGACGTTTAAATTGCTGGAAGACAGAACGCGCGCCAAGCACGGCGTCGAAGGAGGAGCGCGTAGGGAAAGGAAAGATATAGCCGAAGGCAGTCGGAAGGATAGGAGTTGGGGCTGTGAGAAAAAAGAAAAGGTGCAAAACGACGGTGCAAAGAGGTTAAATCCAAACGAAAAGGGTTAAAGGCTGAGTGCGGCTGGCGCTGCGGATTGGCGAATGGCGGGCGGAGCAACGATTTTTCGTTTTAACGAAATTTTGGTTAGACATTTTTAAGGTGGATTGTGTACATTGTAGCACGATAATGTGGATGGATGGATGATGATAATGATAATGATGATGATGGGGGTGGAGGAGTTGCACGTTGTTTTACGCTCTCTGGAGGAGGCACGAGAGAAACGCAGACGATGATACGGATGCGCTAGAGAGTGGTAAGCGCGAGCGTGAGGGGAGGCTGGTGAAAGATCCCTGTCGCTGACATGCGATCCTCTATCCGGATAAGGCTTTTCACCGAGAAAAGTATACGCCCGGATTTTCGTGTCTGCACTTTCGCCGGTGTACCGACCCCACGATCGGTGTGCGGGGTATGGGTATGTGGGTATGTGGGTGTGTGGAGTGGGTCTCGAAGATGAAATACTTTTTCGCCATCCACCTTTTAATCGTGAACACGCGTCTTTAGGCGTGTATCCGTCGAAAAAGGTGCTTCAACCCTTCAAGCGCTGTTTTAGGTGCTTTAAGAAACGGAATGGATACATTAGCTTCTGGCTCCTTTGCTCCCCTTTCCTCTGAAGGTATTTGGAGCACGCGCAGATGTGGTTATATGTGGTTATATTTGTGCGCGCGCGTGCGTGCGCTTGCGTGTTGGAATATTTGGCTAGAAATTAGCGAATTAATCGCAGCCGCCTTTGTTTTAATAAGAAAAACGAATTCGATAGGGGCTAGACGTTGATGTCAGCAAATGCGTGCCCGTGGTCTTACGTATGTCAGAAAATTAGTTTCACCTGAAAGTCTGAATAACTTGAATTACTAATTTTGTGAATACAGCCACTTTATCGCTCGATTTTAGGCAGGTTGAAATCAACGTTCCAGTAAAAAGAAGAAT
This sequence comes from Ericerus pela, assembly GCA_011428145.1. NCBI lineage: Eukaryota > Metazoa > Arthropoda > Insecta > Hemiptera > Coccidae > Ericerus > Ericerus pela. The sequence continues at coordinate 4,208,790 of WOFM01000325.1, forward strand.
AGAAAAACAGTGGCGTGCCCAGGCCGCTTCTTAGGTGAAATCAACTACCATTTGAAACCTTTTAAACAAATAATAATTATAGATTATCTACCTATGTCTATATATCTACCTCTTTGTTGTCTACAATTATCGCAGAGTTATTGGTATAATTATTTTTGCACTACAATCCGACAAACGTTTCTTGTAGAGTTTTTTACTGTGCACGCCACTGGAAACAAAATTACAGAATATTGAAAAGTTTCTCATAAAATCTTTCTGTTTTTTGAAAAAGTGTGATTCAGGAACATGCTCGTACCTATTTTACGACACTGCCTTAGCAGGCCTCTGATTTGGGGCTCGGGCCCCAGAATGAAAAAAAGGGTTTCGAAGTAAAAAAAAAAAACTTTCACACAGGAAGTATTGCAAGAAAAATTAAGCTCTCAAACAATTATAAGGTACATTGAAATGATATTGGCTTTTTTCTCAGATCGTGTTGGTTTTAGGTTAAAACTAATGGTTTTCTCGATGAAGGGAAGAAAATTAATTCTTCAGGACCATTATCAGAAGGAAGAGGAAAAATCACACTGAATACCTAATAAGTTGGGAACAAATTGATCCATTAAAACCAGAATTGGTAGGTCTGGTCCTTGTATAGAAAGTACTCTTTGTACCAAATTTCGTGACTGTTGAAAGAGAACTGCAACTTTTATTGCGATAACATGAAAAATTAGCACTTCCAACAGCCCCAGGGAATGAACTATAATACTAATAAGAACCAAATTGGAATAGTGTTAGATATACTTCAAATTAATACCTGTACCAAATTTTGTGACTGTAACTTGGAAATTACTTCTTTTAGAGCCATTAATCTGCCAAAACTGCAATAAAATCGCCTCTGTTAGTCGTACCATAAAGCTTATCCGAACCAAAATTGGTTGGTACTGTTCTTGACCTTAAACACATACCTATACTAAATTTCAGGCCTATCGATTGAAAATTACGACTTGTAGTCTGTTAAAAAACAAAATGCATATAAATCTACCTACCAGATGGACTATACACCCGATCCCGACCAAAAAAAATAAAGTTCTGCCTTAGATGGATCCAAATATGTGTTTCAATTTTTGAAACTATCCGATCAAAATTACGCCTGGAAATGTACTCAACACTGAAGGGAGTACATAAAAAAATTTTTCAAAAACAGTGCCAAAATGCTCAGAAAATCTTGAAATGAAAAATGTGCCCACTCCCACTCTTGAGTCCGTATACTCAGACAATTTTAATAAGTAGAATTAAAAAAAATATGTACTTGAAAATGATCACTTATTATTTTGAGAAAAATAGTTGTGGCGGCTGCCACACTATGTCAGCGTATGTATACGCTACTCCCTTGTACACTGTCACTCGGCACCGTGGCCGAGTGAATACGGTGCTGACTTTTAGTGACAATGATGAGGGAAGTTTAGGTGTTCAGTTGGTACAGGTTTGAATCCCCGTGCCGCCTGAACACCTAAAGTGGTGACCTCGATGTGATATGGGAGATGACTATCAACGCCATCTCTCAGACATGTGCAGATACTGGTAGCCGTGGTGGTACGTCGCATCACTACTGCTGGAATGTGACTGCACTGTAGGGTGTGTGCCACAGTGCGGTGATGGAGGGGGGCATCACCACACACCAGCGTACAGCTTCTGTACTGGTAATTGTATTTACACTCCGCTATACTGAGGGGGGAGTGGTGTGGCGGCTGCCACATTACATTGGCGTATGTATACGCTACTCCCTTGTACAGCATCACCCGGCGCAGTGGCAGAGTGAATACAGTGCTGACTTTTAGTAGCAGTGACGAGGGAGGTTTAGGTGTTCAGTCTGTACGGGTTCGAACCCCCATGCCACCTAAACACCTAAAATAGTCATTACCCCTTTCCTCTCCATGTATCGCCTCTGTAAAAGGGTGTATAGAAACAGACACAAACAGTGCACCAGATCCAGGGGGAAATAGGAAAGTTCCCTCACTCAAAATTTGTTGAAAGAAAAAATAGAAAAAAAGGTCAACTCCACAAAATTTTTTGTTAGTCCCCGAGAAATTTGCTTTACAGAGGCCCCAAGGCACCCAAATTTTTTAATTTAGTAGACCCCAGAAACCTGGATAACACTCCTGGTGTGACTGAATGGTTCATTCCTTAATTATCCAATTAAATTCTTCCCAACAATGTTGAAAATGTTGTCGTTTTGAAACATGCAATGAATAGGTAACATTAATGGCAGGCATTAGACAAATTAACTTCTGTGAGATTTTTTAATCTTTCACTTATTTGTTTATTTATTTATATTTTTCTGGTTCTTCACATTAACTAAGTAGGCTGCCATCCAAAAACGCAAATACATGAAAAATGTAAGACCAGAACCATAAATTATACGAAAATAAAATAAACCAAAAGGGCAAAGATTTTTACTAGTTATATAAATTTATCAAACAAATGGACATCGCAAAATAGTAATAAATATGAGTATTTGAAGAAAAATTTGTTTGAGGACAAAGTACATAGGAACCACTTGTGTCCAGATGCCCATTTTGGTTACATAATCTACAATATTCAGTTCATTTGCGTCATATTTTTCCCACAATGACTTAATGACGGAGTCATTCTTTACATGACAATGACATTTTCTAAATGGTTCTGTGTTATTCATTTTTACATAAGTTTGAGACTGAAGCTTGGCAAGATAATCTATAACTTCACGAATGAAACAATGCGGTAATGGTAAAAATTTTCTCTAAAAATGCCAGCAGCAAACCGAAGTGTTTCTTGCTGGCAACAATTCATTATTTCACGAATACCTTATCAAGTACAAGTCACTGAATTGGGTTTTATCCAAGTCATCAGTTTCAAGTTGTAACCTACTTATATGTAAAATATATATATAACTATTTTTTGACTAACAACTGATACATGTACATGAACAAGTATATTTGTGTTTTCGGTATCCATATTTGTAATTTTATTCGCACTTTTTTTTCACGCTTTTGTTAGTGTTTTTTTGGTTTTTCTAATATTATTTGCGCATTTGGTCGGCACTGACTAGGTATGCTGGAAAATGAAATTTGGAGTAATTATTCTAATTTGAAGTGGCCTGTCTTCCCTCATCGACCGATATGTCTTTTCGAGTGAAATTTTGTGGAATTACAATGTATGTATTTCTTTCTGGATTTTAAATTGGTTCATAGTTGGTAAATGTTTTTTGTATAGGTACACACTTCCAGGCAGACAAATGAGCTGTGGGAAAATCTGCTGATTATCCCGCGTAGACAATGTACAATGATTTTGCGAACAATATCGAAATACATAGTTTGATTCTACAAATAGAATGAAATGAAAAATAATTCATACGTACGTACTTGAAAAATGTTGGGTAAAGTGGCGTCGCTGATGAACGAACTTTGCGATAGTCCAACGTTAATTTGGTCAAACAAATTGGCGTCATTGTTCGGAAAAGCCCTTTGATAGGTACGGCCTATCATGATAAAAATAAAACTTATAAAATAAATCCCCTTAAATTTTTTGTGCCCTCGGATGAATTCCTCGTAATAATAAATAAAAATTAAATAAAATAAATTCCCTAATAATACGTAAATTCGCCGTGAGTGCCTTGGTTAGGCAAACACCTACAGCCTAGGTTGTTCACATCAAACATTTTTCCTCCCGCCATTTTTAAACTTTTTTTCTGTCTTCTAAATTTTCAATACTTCCCCCATATGTCACCACCTTGTGTTTGTCCTCAGTGGTTTGAAATAATAAGTACCAGCATGTACCTCGGTGCAATTGTAACTGGTTTCTGTTTTCCCCTTATTTTTGTTTGTTGATCGACTGGCAAAATTCTTACCGATACTGTAAACTTTTGATGCAGCACTTATTTTTTGTTTTGTCATCTGCATTTTTTTTTTTTTTCAATACATAATAGCATTGTATAATATTATGGATTGATTTTTTCCACTCGGACATTTGGGCCTATACTCGGACAAATTGCAAGGTAATTTGGTTTTCTTTTCTTCTCAAGGAACACCCACTCGATTTTTACACTCGGCTTTTACCCACTTGGTTTTTAAAGCACTCGACTTTATTGGTTTTCTTTTATGAAACTTCAGCATGGTATAAAGTGGGTCAAAAAATGATACCTGGCTAGCTGTGCACATTTGGACAGAAAACACACTTGAACATTTTAATTAAGTATTCTAAAAAATATGTTGGCATTGCTATGGTAAGACCACACTACCCGGGGTTGCATATTACACCTTTATCGTTAGAGGACCACAAAATGCTTCAATACTGCCTCAAGATTTTGGGAACCAAAAAACAAAAAACATAAATTTTTATTCGTACGTAATTGCCCATTGGGCATAATAAATTAAACAAATGGATAACGCATAAAACTATATTATTATGTTATTAATATGATAATGGAAGGATGTAGCTCAAAGTATTAGAATATAATTATAAGCAAAACGTGAGTTAAAAAACAGTAAAAAAAATATTCTGAAAAATGACATTATAATTGCCTAACAGATAGAGGATTTATAATTATTTGATCTCGAACATTGCTCATGGCACTGGATGTGACATTTTGTGAATAGAATCCATTTTTCTCCTGCCTGTCAGAAAAAAAGGTTTTGTCACAATATGGACATTCACAGTCATCCTCGTTCTCCTCTTCATCAGTAGATACAGTCAATAGCATAGCTAAATCTTCTTTACTTGAATCTGAATCTGACTACAAATTCACTGGCTTCCTTTGTTTCAATATGTCAGCTTTTTTAGTTTTCCAATTTTTTTATCCACTGCCTTTTCTTTGCATCCAACAGCTAATTTTGTATTTCTCTTATTTTCCATTGACCATTGCTCATGTTTCTTTGTCGCTATCTGCAAAAAAATATTAATTTATATCAATATAATGATGAAATTGTTGACTGTTCCTCATATCACCTAGTGCGATGTTAGAGCAACACATATGGGATGATATTAGGCACACTAACACTTGTATAAATAAATATGCCTGACATTCATAACAACACAGAGGTTTTAGTCAATATTGATTGCGGTAAAAATAATAATACATCATATAAAGATACTGCCGAAAACACTTGTCTTTTCTGATAGTATGCGATGAGAAAGCAGCCTTCTAAGAATATTTGCATCAACATGAAATTGAAAAACGATAACTAAAAATGCAATTTGTTTGCAATAGAGATTTGTCGGTTGACCGAGAACTAATTCATTTGAACTAATCTTTTGAAAGACCTAAATGAACGAGACCGAAAGATGAGAATAAACTAGTTCACTTTGAACTAAAAGATATTATCAAATCAAAGTTATATTCTATAGACATACAAGGTAGTTCACTCTTATACGTCACAGCATTGTTGTTAATCACTGGATGAGTGCAATTTCTTATCAATCAACAAAAAACGAAACAAAATAGTAAGTATTTTTGGGAAATGAAAGCGCTTTCTATGTCTGAAAGTAACTACGTATTGAAAATGTAAACGAATTGCTCTCCATATGAAATAATACATACTCAAAGGTTTGATTCATGCAGCTCATTTCGTTCATTTTGAACTAGTTCACTGAACTAGTTCATTCAAAAGATCGAGACCTGTTGAACTAAATTCACCAAATGAACTAAAACGCACATCTCTAGTTTGCAATGTTTCCCACAAAGCAGTGCGACGAAATATTATTCAAGAAGATTAAGTTTAGTTGACTTGTGGTAGATTGCAGCACTTACCATGGATAAAACCCTGATGAACGATATTAGGCACACTTCCCCTAACATTTTATAGTGGTTAATAGTATTTATGGTGGTTATTGCTGCCTTGTTAGATCGCCGGAGGCGGCACAAATGATTTTTAATTGTGAAGGAAGCCAAAATATTTTTTATATTAAAAGTTACATTTGAAAGGAACATTAAATCATCAAATTATGTTAGTATAATTTATTCTGTTCGTGAGTTGTGACTGTATACTTTGGAATCGCCTACGTTTGAAGAAATTTCATTAAATATGAATAGCTCTATCCCATTCTCCATTATTAAATTGCTCTTCAAATTGTTTACTACAGTATAAGCATTGTAGAGAATGATAACAACAAAACTGTACAAAATAATTGAAAATATCAGTCAATATTTTATTGATCTTTTTGAAAAAATTCATCCAATGTTTCCTCTTATTCGAACATATTTTTATTTTTATTTTGGGCATGAGGAGTATTGGTACGTACCTATTTTCTTGTCAGATTTATTGCATAATATTCAAATTTTACTTCATGTTATTGTGCGAAGAAAGTAGCGATTAACAAATCTGTTTGCTCTTTGATTTGGATGTTCTTGAAATCTTGATCCTGAGCTGCCCACCTTTTCTAAAACATTCACTCATGAAACCTTTACAGGTTCAATGGCCCAGTTGGTGACTAAAAGGATTAGGTTTTACTATCAAACTGGAGTCGTAAGAGCTAGTTCAAACGAATGAACTGATTCTCTTGTATTTTATTCAAATATGAAGTGTTTATAGGAGTGTGCGTGGTGTGTAGAGGTTAGGTGCTGGGCTTTACAACTGAAGGGTCGTAGGTTCGAGACTGACCAGCGTCATATTCGCCACCCAAAATTGCGATGTGTTCGGTTCACTTCAATTGGTGCTCCTTCGTGTGATTGAAAAATTCACCCAGGAGGACCCATTGTCTGCCAGACTTGCCTTTTTGCAATGGAACACCTGGACATCATCCAACTTTCAATATAATTGCTTTTGACATGTCGATAAATGAAGATTTTATCTAAGTTATATAGATTACATGTTGTAGAAGGTTTCTTCAAGCCTCTTCTCTGTTCTCCTGCGGACTTCGACCTTGTGTTTTACTGGATGCGGGAGTTTCCTAAGGGAAAGCTTTTGTGCCACGTTTCTGACATTCTGGGTTTTCTTCCTTCCTTCATCTCGTAATATTTCTTTTCCTTAACGATCGCACGGAATATTATTTTAAAATTCTCCTTTTTAATTTGGTCTCTTCAGTTGGTTTTGGTTTACCGGAACGGGCGTTAATGCAAAGTTGAATTTAAGTCATTATCATCTGATGAAATGTATACCCTATTCCGGTTCCGGCTTCCATTCTCTGAATTCATTTCACGCGAATACTACGGAGTGCTGGTTCTGTATATTCCACTCAACCTCTTTTAAATCGTAGTTATAGATTCTCATTCTTAATTCGTTGTTTAAATTGAAAAACAAAAAATATATATTACCAGCCCTTGTCACGAAAGAACGGTGAAAAAAAAAAGGAAAAAAAGGGGTAAACAAATAAAAACAAGTTTTTCATTCCCCCAGATGGACAAGTTAAGTGATTTCTTAATGTAGTTTTAAATTAATCGGATTATTTTCATTTTATTCTTCGAATCATCCTCCACTCCTCCCATTCTCTTTCGATATGGAAAGTGGGTATTTGAGAATGCTCTAACGAACACTCGTTGCGTACTATTCTGACTTGATCTAATTCTAAGTCCCTGTGATGCGCATACGGATGGTAAAACCCATTTCTTTTCCTCAAATTGTGTTGTTTTCTTGTTTTTTTGTTTTTTAGTTTTTTTATTCTTTGCAGACGCCAAATTGCGAATTGACATTTTGTTTGGCGCAATTAAAATTTTTTCAGCTTCGTTGGCTATTTTGTATTCAACGAAAATACCACAGAGATTCTTTGGAAAGATTTTAGATTCAATTTCGTTTTGATTTAGGAATAAAAAAAGATACGGTAAAAAATAAAAATAAAAACTATGTGCTGCGAAAAGAAAAAACGATGGTCAAGGACATAAAAAATTGTTGAAATACTATCAGTCGGAAGAAAAAAAAAAATCAAATTCTTTTGCAGCATCGATTGGTACATTTATTTAAAATTTAAAAAGAATTCACGATTGTATAAAATTATTTATGTTTGCGACACTCCGAACCAGCTTGTCGATTTCTCAATTGTACTGAAAACTAAATAAGCTTTATTCACACAGCTGCTTAGACGGCTACTTAGCGGGAGTTCCATTAGTTTATTTAAAAAATTGACATGAAGCCTATAAGAATAGCCGCTTATGTTTATGGTAAATTGTTTTTTACCCAGTTTGTTTGCAATCAAGGTTTTAAAGTTTATCTCACAAAAAAGTTTGGGGTGGGGATGTTGAAAATTATCCATTATTATCCCATTTTTACCTAATTTATTTTTATGAATATTTGTATATAGGTACTGTGTATATAATCACTATAATAAACGTACAAGCAGGACGTAACTAACTTGTTCATGAAAATTATTTCACTGAATTATTTCACCAATATTTTCCCTTATATTTAATGAGCAAGTGCCACTATCCACACAGCCACACACAGACATGAAAAAAAAGTCCTGCTTCCTCCTTATAATTAATTCTATGGTATTACCTACGTGCCAACAAAAATCCAGAGCTGGCACAAGCCAAAGCGCTGCAAAATGGCGCCTCAGGCCTTATTGCCTAAAATTTTGTGCTTGCAGTTTTGAGAAAACGACTGGATGGATAGAGCTGAAATTTTCACGAGAGATTGTTCTCATATTGGAGTAGGTCTAATAGAAGTTTTTTTTCTATTGGTAATTAGTTTTTGAGAAAACTGGAAAACAAAAAATTCCCGTAAAAGTTGTTTTTTGGAGATGTTGAAAAAATGACAAAACGGATTGGGCTGAAATTTTTACAATAGATTTTCCTTATCTTGGTGCAAGTTTGATGGAAGTTTGGTGTTTATTGGTTCCGTAATTTCCGAGAAAACTGAAGAAGAAATATTGCTGGAAAAAATTTTGTAGGATCACGGTTTTGAAAAAACTAGCTAACAGGTAGGCTGAAACTTTTACAAAAGATAGTTGTCATATGAGAACAGATTTAAAAAAGTTTGATGCTCATTGGTTTGGTAGTTCTTGAGAAAACTTGAAAATAAAAAATTCCTGGTAAATCGGTTTTTAGCAATAAAATATCAGTAAATTGATATTTTTAACAAACTTCAAAAAAAAAAGGAGGAGGTCATCAATTCGATCAATATATGTATGTTTTTAAAAATTTTTAGTTTAATTTTAATATAATGTGTTGAATTTTATTGACTGTGGAGTAATTCTGGAATTGGAAATATGGTTTGAATATTGAATTACACACGCGAGTCCTTTCCTCATGCTTGAGGGCATGGCTGGCAAAACCGCCAGTGCATGCAAGTGCAATCACCACTTGCACCACCTCAAAAATTGCACTACTTTGAAAATTATCATTTATCATTATATTAAAATAGAGCTAGAGCTAGCGCTACCTATCGAGCGTTGTTTTTATTAGAACAGTAAGGTAGCGTGTAGCTTTGACTATATAGCTTAATGGACTGCTAGAACTGATAAAATCTTGAAGCCAAACAATGCAGGCGTTACTTTTCAAAAAAGGTACTTTGTGTGAAAACTGAATTTGTATTGAGTTATATTTTCATGACTCCTAACAATATAAGCAGATACTAGTGAAATATTAGAACGCTATACCAATTTATTGTCTGAAATTAATGAGTGAAATGTTCGAATAATGATTTAAATTAATCAACTAACTCTTCAGAATGTGAAAATGTAAGTTTTGGATAGAGTTCCTTTTTTCTTGAAAAGTTTGAAGGTTTTCTTAAACTGAAAAATTCGGCTGTTAGGTAAATAGTTTCATCGTTCGGTGATTTGTTATCCAAAAAAAACTTCTTGAACTACCGTAAGAACTTGAGAGAGTCTTAAATGAGCTAAAATACGTTTTTTGAGTGAAAATTTATTTTATTTTATTTGATCAGAGAAAATGTTTTTCAAATTTAGAATAAATTTCAGATGATATGAACATTAATGAAAATAAACAATTGGATGATATTTATGAAAATTTGGCTTTTATTTTGACATTTTTTGTTTTTAAAATGCCTGAAATAAGTAGTTATTGTAAAAGATTCAAGTAGGTACATTATTTGTCCAATAAAGGTTTGAAGTGATTAGAAATTGATGATGTCTGTTGAAATATCACGAATTTCTTTGTTTTGAAATATATTTCTGATAATTTTTCCAAGTCATTTTGTTTGAATCAGAACAAAGTAGATGATTTTCCATAATGAGTTTTCAGCCTTGACAAATGATTTCTTACAATTTTGTTGAAAAATTTCAGAAAATTTCATAGTCAGTAGGATTTCCAATTGCAGAGAATACCAAAATCAAATGTCCCAGCGTATTTGGAATCTGAATTAAAGATATAGTGCTGCCACAAGTACAAGTTTTTCATATTTCTGACTTGTTTACCACACGATAAATGAAATAGGTATCGATTTCATATGTAGTAGGTATGCTGTTTTTGATTTTTCATTGTTTCTAAAACTAATAAAATCTTAAAAATCACCAAAGGTCGTTTTTTGTAAAAAGAACGCCTGTTAACAGTGGCTTCAGCGGTGTTCCATTTAACCCTATGTGTTTCTTATCAGTTCTAGCAGTCCATTAAGCTATATAGTCAAAGGTGTGTAGTGAGAATCAGAGAAACTGGTGGTTGGTATAAGGTAAAAGTATTAACATGCCACCTCTTATCAATGAGTGTTTCATTAGTTCGTGCAAATACATTCTTACATAGGTACCTGAATTTGTACCTATTTATTCCTTAACAATTCATTTTCTTGGATTTGTCTTGAACATTCTCCTTTCATATTGTAATCTCACAAAAATGACCTTCCCGAAAAAGTACCTCATTACTTCAAAATGTTTTGCACCAACTGGAAAATTAAAAATTTGCCGCCACGCTTAAGGGTAAATTTTGTCAATGTCAAATTAATGCATCTTTAAAGACAGATCCAAATATAAATATCAGGCTCATTATCAGGGAAAAATCTAACGGACTGTTTTATGTTAATTTAGAAATAGAAGTGTTCAGATATTGACCTTGAAAATGATTTATTGTTTCTAGTTAATAGGTATGTTTTTTTGGTTTTTGTTTGATTCTGTTAAGGGAGTTGTCCGCACTGGTTGGCATGCCACAGTTTTTTCACAAAATACGTAAAAACAATCCAAACTTTTGTATCACATCTTGGAATGGTAATGCCAGATGTTAATTTTGTAATATAATGAAATGGCCCAATATTAAAAAGTTTTGGAATATCTATTCAATTTTTATACTTTGATATTCGTTTGTTTTGGACTGTTTGTGAAAAAACGTTTATATTATGCGACCTTACTTTTTGTGTACAGGATTTTTAGCATTTTGTGATAACTTGTTTTTCGAGAGTCGCCTTCTTCTTCTTTCAGTTTCAGTAAAATATTCACAAAGCTGTTTATGAGCTGCCCTCAGAGAAAATAGGGGAGTATATTAAAACTATCGTTCATCCCTCACGTTTTTGTGTTGGTCAGCGTTTAATCATATATGTGTCCGAATGCAAACATTGTTGAAACATGGTTGACTGCACTTGTACTTTGTAGGCGTCTGTTTACGGTTTCCAGGTAGGCAGTGTAAAAGTAAAATTTTAATAACTTACTTTTGACGGACCCCTCAGTCTTGAAATTTATATCCTTGAGTTTTTTCTTATTAGGCGTTTAAAGTCGTTTGCGTAAAGCACACACGAAAAACCACCAATGCGATCGCTCATAAATCTTTTTCGAGTTGAGAAAAAGAGAGATCGTGTCCTCGAAATTTAATGTTGCTTCGATGGTAAAGAACAACGTTATTTTGGCGGAAAATGGAAGAAAATAAAGGAACATTGAAAATAGGTTTATAACTTACGACTTTAAACGCAAATGAAATGGAAGAAAAAATATTGTTGCGCACGTCCCTTTGTCCAGTAAATGTATAAAATATGTTAGTCGTTTAAAAGTAGGTACGTTTTTGTTCTTGAAGAAACCTATTGTGGGCGGGATATGTTTTTTTTTTTTTTTTTTTTGGATCAAATTGTTCCATAATAAATATTTTGGGTGTATCGGTTTTGGGGGCTTACACGATGTAACGCAAAAACTATAGAACGATGTTTTATTCACGAGACACAATTTAGAGATGCTAATGCTCTTTCGTTGTTTAGGATTGCAGTTTTCTTCCTTTTTTCCAATTTTCTTATTTTTTTCTCCCTCTTCAGTTTTTAACAAATAATAGGGGAAATGAAAAATTCTGAAGCGTGTAAGGAAATGAAAATGTTGTTCGATTATCGTTAGCTATAGAGATTTTTTCGAGAGTGTTACGGGTTTTTAGATGATTAGTTGTTGCAAAAGAATACAGCGATGAAGAAAATGACGAATATTATTAGAGCTGTATCCTTCGTAGGTACTGTCCAACCGAAACGAAAAAAATTTGGCCAATTTCGGGTGGCGATTCATTTTAGTAATGTGATGACGAATGAAAATGAGAAACAATAATCGATAGTGGTTCATTTTGGTAATAACTTGTTGAGAGTTCATTCACGATCGAAATTCCACTTCTTTAAAATTGATCATCGAAGTTCAGAATTTTGTTTTAATACTATTTCACTTCATTGACAATCTCAAGAACTTTTAGTGGTTTGCTTTTTTCTTTTAATTTTATTCTTACGGTTTCCAACGTTGGAGGAACCTATTCAGTCCAACTCAACAATTCACGTTATAAATATTTAGTTGTGTTAATTCATAGAATTTTAAATCAAATTACTTGATCAACATCATTTCCTGAACAAATTATTTGGTATTGGATTTTAAGATCGAAATTGAACATTAGCTCCATCTGAGACTGCAACTGATGAACAACAAACGAATCTGTACTCGGTCCAAGATTAAATTCAGGATTTTCATGAGAGGAGGACGAACTAACCTCAGGACGTTTCTACAGACTGGGCTTAGAAGAGGCCATAGTTCCTTAAAAAACGTTCGGATCCCACTATACTTCTCTCGTGAAAGAAATTTTCAAGCTAAAAAACCGAAAGCTAATTTAAAAGAAAATTATTTTATCTCTGCCCTAATAGAAACTCCAACAACTGGCATTAGATATATTTCAGATTCTTATTTTGAAATTTTGTCTTTTCTAGCTTATGTTTGTAGAGTAAGTAAGTTAACGACACTTCTCAGAACTCTACCCTTCTTTGAAGTAACTGTGGAATAATTGTATCAAAAAGAGTTCCTTTTTGAGAATATTTAAGCGTTTATAATGTTTATTTCAAAATAATATAATTTTCTGTAACTCAGACGGTGGACTTCAACACCTGTGCATTAACAGCATAAAGGACAGTTGCATAAAACTCAGTCGCTAATTAAACCACAGTTTAGTTACAATTTCTCGAGAAAACTGCAGTTTGACTTGTGACTGAGTTCAATCGAGTTTTATGCACTTGGTCTTGAGAAATTCAAATACGCAGATAATATATTAAAATAAAGTAAAAAGGGTGGTAGGAGGCTAGGTTGAAGTAATGTGTGTACAGTAGATAGTCCAACACGAAAAGACAAAATGAATAAGTTTTGGAAAGTTTATATATTTAAATAAATAATTTAGGGGAAACGAAAGTATGAGAGAGGAAGAAAGTAAATGCAGACAGAGAACAGGAAAAGAAACGAAGAGTCGATAAATGTGCGATTTGTTTTAGTCAGTACATTTAATGCAATTTCGAGTGAGTGTGAAAACATAATCCGTTTAAAATCTTTCTTTTCAATTTCAGACTATTTCGTATTAAGTTGGCCGTCCTCCTCTGAATCCCATAATGACTCAGTCTGCGGAATCACTCACAAAAATTTTACCTTTTTCATTGGTAACACCTTGTGTGATGATAATGATATTGACGGACTGGTGAGTTCTTTTTCAACCAACTTGAACGATCTCAAACCTCCAATGCTTTTGGTCGGTTGGAGATGAAACATTTTATAAGGACCATTGTGGGGAAATACTCGTATGAGGTATAGGGGCTTGTACACCTTGATGACAATTGTTGCCAAAAGGCTGCCATATTTCATCTGTATGATGTTAAACCAAAACACATATATACATTTGTATGTTCATACCAGTACATACGTACAGGCAAGATACATTATACGGGCCATGATAAATTACCTGATAAGGATCTTAGGCGCTGCGTCATTTCTTATCACCTTACAGAGACAGGAAACAACGCAACCTATGACATAATACCGTACATATATGTACATATGTGTGTCTGTGTGCACTTACCAAGTCCAGTATATAAGCTCACAAAATTGGCAAAATTGCCAGTGTTTGTCTTGGATTTGGCTCTTCCATACTTAAATGTATGAAGTGACAGAACACGCAAAGCTGTAGATTACCTTCTACGTGTAAATATCTCTCATGACAAGGTATTCCACAACCATTAAATTGGTTGTATTTTCTGCTTTTGCCTTTGTTACTTTTCTCTTTTTTAGAACAAAAAAGATAACATACGTAAGTGTGAAATTTAACTAGCAAACATTGGGTAAATGTCACAGATTGTTAAATTTTTCAGTCAACTCAACATTCCTTCGTTCTGTTATGTACCTACATGGTAATATTTAAACAAAATTAAGAGTTATATAAACTCTTCCGAAGAAAAAAAAAAAAAAAAAAAAAAAAAAGCACACACATGATTTAGGGACAGAGAATTTATGAAATGCTAATTCAGTTTTCTACTTAGTACGATAAAAGTTTTTGGTTATGTTTGTGGTTACGTGTAAATCTTCCTGGAGAACACATTTTTTCTCTCTTTGGAAAAATATCTTCGTTCTCTCCATGAAATGCTCAAGGGGTTATTTTAAAAGACAAAAAAACACGAAAATATTTTTTCGTTTTCATGCTTCAACCAGAAGTTTGCCGAAGGTATGTTTAATGACTAAAATACAAGCCGGTTATCTTTATTTTTCATCACAACCTGTGGTGAAACTTTCATTCTAATTGTCAACTAACTTCTGGCCTTTTTTTTTTCTGGGCTCTTTACGTTTTTATTTCCTGTTATTAGGGTCCAATGGTACGGTTTCTAACCCATTTATAAAGGCTTCTCCCTTCAATTATTACATCGAGAAGGGAAAAAAATTATTGTTTGCATTAAGTTAACGTAACGCAGAAGATCTTTTTATTATTTTATTTTATTATGGTAATTTAATGATCTCCGTTTGGAGTTCGAATTAAACAAAAGTCGAAGAAAACTGAGATGCTTTCAAACGGTTTTATTTTTAGGTAAGCATCATACTGTACCTAATTAACGATAAAACTGAGAGGAGAGAGGTAGTGAAATTTGACACTCACAACTCCTCTTATTAGCAAACGTGGAATTAAAATTGACCTCGTAAAAAGGTCAGGGATGGAGATGATGAAAATTATCCGTTTCACGAGAAAAGAAAACGATTGGTACCATTTTCTCAGTTTCACTTGATATTCTTTATGTGTGTGTATACCTATATATAATACGTTACCGTTAAAGTACGAAGATTGTAAATCTGTTAATTCATGAAATTACTTTTGAGTATAGAGTTATGCATTGGAGGGCTGATTTTCCCAGTTCCGTTCTCCAACCATAGTATGTTTTTTGGGAAATGAAATTACGTGTCATATCTATATATTCGTATATATATGTTTTAACACTGAAAATATTTAACTTCACGATATTTGGGTACGTTTTAAAATAGTGTAAAAATTTTCCAACATCAACAATCTGACAATGTGCTCCCAAAAAGTTATATTACTAGTGATTAAAAAAAGTAAAAGACTAAAGAAAACTCAGTGAAGAATACGAGAAAGGAAAAATAATGAAATTGAAGGTATATTTATAAAACTCTTGCGCAGCACGCTTCGCAAAAAAAAGTAGGTGTTCTGTGTTCAAAAATCACCTATATCACCAACATTTTTCGAATATAGTAACATATAAAATACTAGCTGGTCGTGGTGTCAGCTTTGCTTGACAGATGCTTAGGACCTTTAATCATAACCCTGAATAAAGTGTTCACTAACATATTACACAATAAAATCTGAAAAATGATAAAATTAACATCAAATTCGAACTCAGCGCCTCAAAAAACATGTCTGATGATATAAATTTAAGAATCAGGAAAGGGCCACTAAATGAAGCACTAATAAGTTTGCATAATGTTTTTCCTCTGTTCATTTTATATATACGCTGCGCTAGTAACTAACTTCCATCGATTTTCCTTTATAAATACACTTTCCAAAGTGATAAAATAATAAAACCAAGACTAGAACCATCCTAGGTTCATGAAGAATGCATGGACAAAAATTCATCAACATCGGTTAGGTGGATTTTAAAATTAATGTCCGTGTTCAAATCTAGTGTACGGCAGCGCAGGGGGGGGTGGGAGAAAATTGACCTTTTCCTGAGATCGGGTTGTTTTTAAGGAAAAAACTGGGTTTTTCCTTAGATGGATCCAAATATGTGTTTCAAATTTTGAAACCATCCGATCAAAATTACCCCTGGAAATAAACTTAACGCAAAAGGGCGTACCTACATAAAAAAAATTAATTTTGAAAAATAGTACCAAAGTGCTCAGAAAATCATGAAACGGAGAATGTACCCACTCACAACCTTGGGTCCGAATAATCAGGCAATTTTAATGAGTAGATTTTTGAAAAATATCTGCTTAAAAATAATCACTTGGTATTTTGAAAAAGACAGTCATCATCCCTTCTGACTTTTTTCTGAGTTCATGTTGGTTTCAAGTTGAAACGAGTGATTTTCTCGATGAAGAATAGAAAATTAATTTTTCAGGACCATTATCAGAAGGAAAAAAGAGGGAAAATCATACTGAATAACTAATATATTGGGAACAAACAGACCAATCAAAAGAAAAATTGGTAGGTTTGGTACTTATATATGGGAGATACTTTTTGTACCAAATTTAGTAACTATTAATAGAGAATTACAACTTTTATTGAAATAACATGAAAAATTAGCACCTTCAACAGCCCCAGAGAAAGAACTATAATACCCATAGGAACTAAATTTGAAATCGTATTAGGTATACTTCAAATCAATACTTGTACCAAATTGTGTGACTATAGCTTGAAAATTATTCGTTTTAGGGTCATTAATCTGGAACAAAATCGTCCTTATCAGACACATTATGAAGCCTATCCATTCCCAAATTGGTAGGTACTGTCCTTGATCTAAAACACATAAGTATACCAAATTTCAGGCCTATCGATTGAAAATTGTGACCTGTATGTTGTTCAATAAAGAATGCATATAAACTGACCTACCGGACGGATTATGCACCCGATCCAGACCAAAAACAATATGGTTCTTCCTTAGACGGATCCGTATGTATGTTTTAAATTTCTAAACAATCCGATCAAAATTACGCCTGGAAATGGACTCAACGCCGAAGGAGGTACATAAAAAAAATGAATTTTCAAAACTAGTGTCAAAGAAAATCATGAAACGAAAAAGTAGCCACTCCCACCCGTGGATCCGAATACTCAGACAATTTTATTAAGTAGATTTTTTTTAGAAATCTGCTTAAAAAGGACGCAAGAACTATTGGGTAGAATTGATATATCTAACTTTGAAAAGAACATGTTTCAAACTGAAACTTTCAAACTCAATTACAACTTTCCGAATAAAGCTTTCGGTACGAAACTTGGCGAAAACTATCTGAGAATAAGCACCTACATGAGGCTAAAATTTTGTGAAAATCTGTCAAGTAGAAGAGGAGTGATGCTGCGATAAAAAAACACAACTTCAATTTATAGTATAAATAGATAATGGAACGTCTGTTTATATTACGTTTTAATTAGAATCGCAGTATGATAATCGCTTATGTATTCAGTTGATTGAGAAGATTATTCGAGGTGATTTTATTGTAATTCCTCTATAGCTCGATATAATTTAGGCAAGTTTTTTATATAACTTCGAATAGCTTGCAAATAGCTAACATATTGGTGCGGATCGGCCGTACGGTACTTACGGTATGGCTATTTTTGTTTTTGTTTTGGCTATAAAATTTTTAGTTCCCAACCAAACCAAAAGCTACGAAATTTGAAACAAATATTCATTATAATCAATTATAAATTGTTATAAATTTCAATGCGGATCGGCCATAACGTCGACCTCGAGGCACTTAAAAACGACTTATATTTTTTGTGTTGACGGAGGTAGAATATTGGAATTGTATTTTCATACAATTTTGTTTTTACGATGGAGTGTGACGGTGGGGGAATTCTCATAACTAAAAATTACGCTTTCGGTACTTTGGCTTCAACTTTTATGTCTCCAATGGAGTCGGACTCGAATTTTCAGATAATTTTTTCAAAAGAATCCCGTTGTCTGACAGCTAGTAACTCAAAACGGTGATCTTTTTGTACATTTAGATAATATGTACCTACGTTTGGGTTTCGTTTTGTGTGAAAATATGTAAATGATAAGCGCATATTTTGGCAATTCTTATTTTGAATTTGATTGTAGACACGGCAGCGAAAGCTGAGAGTATTTCCATTTTTCGTTACGCTACTGTTCCCTCCTCAAAAGAGATTCTCAAATTTCACCTACTGATTTTAGTGAAATTTTGTTTTTCTGTTCTGTCAGCTGGAAAATTTTATAGCTATTTATTTTCTTCGGTATCAAATTTTCGTGTAGCAAAACTATTTTTCGTCGATTCGCATCCATAATTTGTTCGACAATTTTTGTCTGCTTGAAATCAAATTTTAGCTGGCGTACCTACAGGACAATTCGAGATCATTGTACGCTCGAACTCGTTCGAACCTTTATCGAATTTTACGCTCATTCTGTTTTCGGGTGGAGTGCGGGGGAGGGGAGAGGGAAGAAAAATGTAGTGTAAATAGCACGCGGGAGCGAAGAAAAATAGTTTTTGCCGTCGTTTTTCGCAACAGCTCAGTTTGTTTTCCTGTCATAAGAATATGATAATAGAAATAAATGATATTTCGGTGTGGGTGTGTATATGTACGTGCGAGCTTGTGTGAGTGTGCGTATGATGTTTTATATATGCGGCGGCATTGCGTTACAATGAAGATTGCCCCCGATGATGAGGAGGGTGTTTAAAATCAAAAATTCGCCTTTCACGTTGCGTGTCCAAAATAATGATTAGGTTGGGTATTCTTTCTTTTTCTTTTTTTTTTCTATTTTTTTTTTCTCTTCCTCATTCGTCGTATTTTTTTCTTCATCGTCGCGTTTCTACTTAAATACAGCTCAGACAGACGCGAAAATATGAACGATAAAAGTTAACGAACCGAAGGGATATAATTTTTAATTTCAGTATCCGTGCTGGAACGAGAAGGTTGATGTTTTCTTCTTTGGTTTTCTTTTTCATTTTCTAACTCACTTTTCTTTCTTTCTTTATTTCGTTCTCTAACCCGCGTTCAACGTAATAAATTATCTTATCAAGAAGAAAGAACGATCAACAAAACCCAAACAAATGGTTTCTGGAAATTCAGTATCGAGTTAGTTTTTTTTTTTTTTTTTTTTTTTTTTTTACGTTACCGGACTCGTGTATGTAGCGAGAAAAATTGTGGCAAGTTAGCCATCATAATTTTACAATTTTCGGTGGGCAATGGGTGGATAGAAAGTTTCATATTATGCAAAGTCATTCAACTGCTGAATAATGTTTGTTTTGGAATGAATAAGTTTGTTAAATTTGATGAAAAGTTGATTCACCAATAAAACTAAGAAGAAATTCTATTATATACCTATTTTATTAAGGCTGGTATTCGTAGTCGTGGCTAAGTGTTCGCTAACTAAGGGTCGATGTTTTTAAACTATGGTGAAGCTACGAAAAAAATAGTTTTACAGAATGATGAGAAACGTAACTTCTTTGTGACAAACTGTATTAAAGTTACGAAAAAATTTTAATTTCACTGAAAAAGTGTAGCTGGAAACTGCAATTTTTATACTGACAGGTTAGTGAACACGTAAGTGTCAACTATGAATACCGGACTAATTTGAATTTGATGAACGAAAATAAAATGAATTAAAAGAAAACTAAATTATAATTTTCGTTTGTGTATAACTGATAAATATTCTTTTAGTAGAGTGCCTCGAAAAATATATCTTGATTTCAATTTTTTGAAATCTAAGTATATCTTAATTTCTATATGGTTTTTTTTATTGTGACAAGTTAGAGAAAACAGCAGGACCGATTTTCAAAATTGAAGTATTAAAAGAAATGTCTCACCTTGTAAATGTCGCCATCTGAAGAGAAAAATTCCATGGCTCTCTAGGGTAAAAAGTCGTGGATATTGACCACCTCACTTCCTCTTCTAATTTTGTCGTTTTATATTTTGTTTCAGGTAAGTTCTCGTAGACATTGCAAGTTGAATAAACCTTATAGTTTTTGCCTTAGGAGGTACGTATTTAATTACGAGTATATTATGTTTCATCTTTGGGCTTGTGTTCTAATGCCCTCTTAATTGGTTGAAAAATTTCAGATAGAGCGCTAAAGTAGAAAATTATATCAGAAATATTGATTTTTGTTTTTTCATTTTAGCCAATATAAGAATTTGAAGTGGCTATCGATTAAATTCGTATGTCAGATGGTGAACAAAGAACGCTCAAATTTAGTGTAATTCTCTTTTATATCTCGAGAAATATTACACCGAGTACTTTTTCAAAGATCTGAAAGTACGCAGTGTCCAAGAGTAAATATTATATTTTTTTATGAATTTCGATGAAAAAGACGTAATGTTCTTGTAATAACGCAATTAGTTCATGGCAGTATCTTCATTTTCAATAAATTTCAAAATTTAATAGCCTCCACCTTTGATAGGGTTGCGTAACTGTGGGGATTTTCTCTCAGGTTAAGGGATTTTCGATTACTATGAAATTTATCGTTTTTTATGGTATTTTTTATCTCCAATTTTTGTCGATTGAAATAAAGTACATTTATTTTTCTAGACTAGATTTAAATTTTTCGTAATACTTGACTGGTAATTGGTACGTAAGTACTATAATTGTGATAATTTCTGGTTTGCTATAACTCACTACTTCCATGGTAAAACTGGTCGGTATTCAAACATGGTTGGGTGATCAATGAAAAATCAATATTTTTCTTTTTTTATAAATAGAAAGCTGTATGAACCGAATCCGAATTTCTGAATGATTTATTCTGGAAGTGAAATAAGTTTTCACTTTGGAGCTTTGAACTTAGTTTCTGGCAGGGAAGAACTTCATATTTTGGTTGTTTCTGTGTATTTTTCAAATCGGGGGATTTTACCTAGGAATTAGTGATTTTTTTCTCATGATCTAGAAATTTCGGTCTAATTGGTTGGAAATCCTCACCTTTGACTTCGCTGAGTGTTAATTTTGAAAATAAGTACAGAAGCTACTACAGGCTGAAGAAAAGTTAAAATCCGCAAGTGGAAAAGTCCGCAACTGAAAATTGATCCATTCTAAATAATGCTTTAATTTCTTAGTAAATCGTAAAAAAATAATTTGAATCACTGCTCAGATATGGCAGTTTGTGCCAATAGAGGAATCGTGAAAAATATAAAAAGTGTGCCTTTTACTGTTGCTGACAGAAGACTGCGAATTCATTCTCATATCCAATTCTTTCAAAGGGCACACTTCTAGAACCCTTATGGGCACTATACTGGGGGCAGTGTGCTAAAAAGGGTTTTTCGGAAGGCATCCTTTGTGACTCTACTTGAAGGAGAACGTGTTCAAAAGAGCTAATATTAATGGGCAGCAGCAAATATGCAAATGCAAAATTCAACCGATTCGAAAAGTATAGGTACTGTGTCTTACAATCATAACCTAAATGAAATAAATATGCAATTTTTGAATAATTAAACTAGATTTTAACATATCCACATACAAGTGTCCGCTGGATTTGATAAAACAATCAGAACGAAAAAAGATGAGCCGCTATCTTTTTAAAACGAAAATCACATTTTCTCTGGTTCTTCTTAACGAATTCAGATAAAATCAAAGATAAAGAAATTTTGAAGGAATTTATTTTCATATTGGTACTGTCGAACATTGTGAATAAAGTTGATACTCTAATGTTTAATAATCGTATTATAACTTCAGGCAAAAAAACGACCAAATCGGCGTCCAATAATCTCCGGAGGCTGTAAAAAATGGCCAGTGCCACGAAGACGACTCATTCATTCACGTACGTCAATGGCTAATATTTTTGAGCTACGTCACAGTCTACATCTTCGCGTGGTTACATAGCTTTATTTTGAACCCTAATATTTCATTTCGCGAAACTATCGAACTCGTATCTGAAAATGTTCTTATACCAAGTCTTGGCGACGGACGGTCAAAAAAAAGGAAAAAAATCAAGGAAAAAGGAAAATGAATAAAGATGATACGACGTCCGTTGTTTTCATTGTATGCGGAAGCGTCGGCTATGCGTGTATAATTTTTTGACTCGCTTTCGGTTCCTGTTTATTACGCGCACATGCCATATAATGAATTTCTCGACTTATATTAAACTCTCGTTTATTCATTCTTGCGAAAAGGAGAGATGTGAGAGGGAAACAGAAGTACCCACGCAGAGAGAGAGAGAGAGAGAGAGAGAGAGAGAGCGAGAGAGAGGCCGAGCGAAGAGTCACATTATTTCGAAAACAATCGAAAAGTTTATTCATTAAAACAGAAATTCGGGTTAATGTTTTTCAACCCAACGTTCGTTGTGGAAATTTCAATACTTATCGTATAGTGTATAGATGTACATATTTTATATATATATATATATATATATATATATATATGTAGATGGTACTTGAAAATGAGCATTGTTGTTCGCCTGTACCATAGATGGTGATTTATTTTTCGCGTGCAAAAATTTTCGAATAGAAATTTTTAGGGTTACTGACAAGAAAGAACGAAGAAAAATTAGAGTTTTACTTTTTCGGCAGCAGTGAAGAAAGTGTTATCGGTATGGTGGGTGGTGGGGTTGGGGGAATGGATTGGTGTAGGTGGTTTGGCCACTTGTGCGATACGATATTCACGGAATCCGTGGAAGGGCACGCACAAACGGCACTTGACATCATTTTTGGAAGCTCGGGGAAAGAATATCTGTTAAAGTGTGGAACGTAAAAGGGGTTGATTGTGACTTTGGAGAAATAATATGACGCAGCTACCTGCGTGTACGTTTTGCTCTCTGTGTTCGAAAAAGTACTTGCCACGTAGTGGGTATATTAATATGAGTCAGGTTCTGAATATCATTTCGCTAACAATCTTCAGTGATGACGATATCATTGTTTTCAATGCGGGTTGAATTCCCATTCAAGTTTTTCGCATAAGAAACCTAATAATCGTAAATAACTGCGTGGTCGTCCGCACTCTCAAAGTCCGAATCAGATTAGTTTTACAGCTGTAGCAGAGCAGCGAGCTATTTCAGAAGTTGTTGCTGGGATAGAGTCGTGTAACTTCATATTTTCAAACATTCTCAACTATTAGCTGCTATAACGGCAATTTTTTAAGCTTCGTTTGGTTAATTTTACTGATAAAATTGCCAAAGTTATGCTGGTTGCCTACTATTCAAGTTGCTGCCAGAAATCTAGTCCGCTATGTAGACCCTTGCCAAATGAGAATAAATTGATCCGAGGAAATTTCTGGAACACCTAAATAGATTAGATAAATCGGTGGAATGCAACAGCGCAAATGACTTGAAAAATGTTGAAAACAAGAACCTGAAAGCCCAAAAACTCCAATCCGATGAGTGCAAATTTTTTTCGCTTATCAGTGTATCTACGTGTGCGCGAATATATGTATTTCAAGTCTTATCTTCGTCTGAATACCATGGCACTGATGGCCTTTAATTTGATGTGGTGAAACAGTACTTCACTCAAGTTCCAAATTCTCAACAAGTTCTGTTTAAAGTGAGTCGTCAATCGTCAGTTCAGCCCTATACAGTTTTAGTTCTGTGTAAGTTCGTTTAAGTGACTAAAATTAAAAAATTGGTATTTTCAAACAAGACAATTGAAGTAACTATTTCGATCCGTAGAGCAAGTAAAAACACAATAATTGTATGTTTAAAATTCTTCCGTCAGTGCGTTCAGACATGTCCTATCAATCAAAAAGTTCTTTTAGCTGTATCAGTCTTTTGGGTTTTTACCACTTCGCCCAACTCTTTTCTTTTTACAAAAATTAACCACATGTTGATATTTTCTTTTTTATTATTTCATAACTTTATTATATTTCTTTGGTTTTATTTGAAATCATGTGATTATTTACCATGTTTTATAATTATAATTAATTTTTCATTTCAAAAAATTATGCTTTTAAATTTTACATTATCTAATATTTTATCAGCTAACAAATTTCATGCTACCATAACATATCATTAACACATATAAACTTAAAGACAATTATTTTTCTCGAAAACCTACTTTTTCTAGCCAGGCTTGCTGCGCTAGAGTTTTTATGCTTTTTGTTCACTCTTATACAAAATCCATTTGAAGGATAAAAAGAATTTGGTTCATTCAAGTGGTTGATAATATTGTTTTGTAGTTCTCAGTACCTTTATAATAATTCTCTGGAATGGAAACGGGGATGGTAACGAGAACGAAGATGATAGCAGGAACTGAAATGAGAACGGAGCTGCCTTGTTCACCATCAGCCTTTAATGAGAATGAGAACCGAAGAATTTATGAAAAGAAATATATTCTGCTCATGTGCAGTAAGAAAAATCCGAGAATGGGAATGGGAAAGATGAACTTGAACTATTTTTCCCATTCTTGTTCTCAGGCAGTTCTCATTCTTGGCTTGATATGAACGCCTCCATTAAATTTAGTGTGTTTATCTTTTGCGTTCCTATTCTCATTACCATTTCCATTGATTGTGAATTGGCCTTTATACTAATGCTACTTTTGATCATATAGTACTGGACCAGTAGAGCTCCTTAAGACCTATGTACTTTTTAATGTCAAGATATGCTGGTGTAAAAGTGAGTAAACCGAGTGTACTTTGTGCGTACTTTCACCATTCTGCTCAAGTTCACCAATTTAGAATACATTTGATAAGACATTCCTTAAATTCACTAGGATAGTGTACATTAACGTAGTGCAAAGTTCGTCAAAAGGTACACAATGGTTGCCTATTTAACGCCAATATGTCTAATCAGGAATCATCGTTCTTAACTGGTCTAATAATGTACATAATTATAGTCAAAGACTATTACTTTTCATACTTTGTATGGTTAAATTGAGAAATACCTCAAATAAAACAATTTAAAACGAAGAAGACTCCTGCGGAGAACTACTTCCCCTTTTTCAATATCGAGCAGTCTATTAAAAAGCCCTAAAAGCTCTGAGCAGTTTTCATTAGTAGGGTTTAAACTAGTGGCGTAGCCGTTAGCCCATCACCTAGTATAAAATAGTGAAAGAAAAATCTGAAAGTCAGATTTATTTTTATGTAATACACCACTGTTGTTTGTCTGCTTATTCTGCCTCACGAAACAGCTAGCCTCTGTTTCGCTTTTAAGGGTTTCAGATGATAAAAACCATTGCTAGATAACATATAGGTACCTATTATAGTTCGTTAAATTCATGGAAAGCAATTTTATGATGAAATATATATTTACGTAAATACTTTATGAAATGAAATGAAGAGATTATCGACCAAAAAAGGAATTATATTTTATAATTTGGTGAAATTACTGTCAGTTTATGGAATTAGCATGTTCATCATTTGTTCCATCTGTTTGGCGAGAGAGTACAAGTAGGCTTTCCAAATCTTGTTGAGAAGGCAAATGGTTCGCTTCAACTCTTCAACGTTAGAATAATTGTGGTTTCAAGTACAGAGTTTTATGGAACATTCTTCTGACTATTCTCCAAAAAATGAAGCCTGTTTCGGTCAATTTTTAATTTTTTTTTATAATTCTACTATTTTCTTTGCTTTTTTCTGGGAACCTTTACTTAAGCAGGCTTTAGCCACTTATATTGAAGATTATCGTATTCCTTGTGGGGCAAAAAAAAAAAAAAAAAAAAAGAAAGAAAAGAAAAAGGGAAAGTATCAGTTTTTTCTGTAAAAAATAAAATTTCCTTTAACAATCTCAATCGTACTTGATAGCACCTAGTCACGAGAGTATACTGAAACAGCCAATGACATTGCCTTATTAACCATATCTTGTAAGCAGTCAACTTGAGAGAATTTCTGAAACATTTTTCCAAGGATTTTGTATCCTCCTACAACCTATAATTGTGGCTAATAAGTTGTGTAGAAAAAGAGAACTGCAACAAAAATGCCATCTTTGTCTGACACTTGACTTTTGAATAGTCTCCTTTGCAAAAGGTGAAAAAGAATTAATACGTTTTTCGTTTTTTACGGTTTACGCGAAGGTCCTTGAATTTTGGTTAAAAATCACTGTGTGACTGAAAGATGGATGTTGAGGACTGTACGACCAATAATATTTCTTTATTTCACTAAAAAAGTGAACTCGATACCTTTTACTCAAATAAGGCTCTAATAATGTTTCGAAAAGAGTAAATTAGTGTATATGTATCGGTTTTCAACAATTTTTTCGGTTCAAGGTTTAAAATGGACTCTGGCTATATTTCTTTCAAAAACTTACGCAATTAAATATAAGCCAATGTCTTGTTACCACAGCAGGTATGGTCGCAATTTTCATCCGATAGTCACGAAATTTGGAATGAACATTAGTATTAAGCTAAGAACTTCACCTATTGATTTTGCTAGGGATTGGCCGTAAGGTACTTCCGGAATAACTATTTTCGTTTTTATTTTAACTATAAAATTTTTAATTTTCGACCAATAACTACGAAATTTTAAACAAAAATTCACTTTGATATATTATAACTTCATATAAATTTTGTTGCGGATCGATCGCAGGGTACTTCTGGTAACACTATTTTCGTTTTTATTTTATCTATAAAATGCCTAATTTTGGACCAATACGAAAGTAATTCGGAAAAAATATTTATTACGATCTATCAATAACTTTTTAATTACTACTTAATTTTACACTTTTCGAAAACCTGCTTTTTTTAATGGAGCTGCTGCAGTGTTAGAGTTTTTTTTTCTTTTGTTTCAATAATTAAAAAAAAAGTCCACGAAAAGGTTTCAATCATTTTCTCGTTGAAAAAATTAAAAAAGAGGATGTCCAATTAAAATTAACGTAGAAGGGTGAGACAAAAACCTGTTTTCTGAACACGCCATCTTATGTAATAATAATGCGTGAATAATTTAAAAAAATTTATCATTCACCTATTTACATGGGCAAGAGACTCGGGTGTAAATTACGCATGAAAAATTTTATGCAACCCCAGCAGTTTGCAACAAACCATACCATTTTACTTGAAAGAAAAGAAGAAATCAGCATGTCAAATGTTATTGTCAGTAGTGACCTATGAGTTTGAGGCGAACCAAATTAGGATTTCCTATAATTTTCCATTCTAGAGATTCTAATACAATTTTGGTACTGTGTTCTATACGAAAATTAGTTTTTTGTGCTCTGATAGTCTGCAATACGATACTTCTCAATATGTTAGGTGACTCTACAACAGCCATTACAGAATATTTTAATAATTTTTATTCTATTTTTTCTTTTTGGTAATTCTTTTGTAATTTTTATTAGTTTTCTTCAATAATTTTTATCGGTTTCTGAATATGAGAACCGAAGGTTACTTACCAGAAGATTAATTGGTGCACACATAATTCTCGTATATGTAATTGAGAAACGAGGCTCGAGGACTAACCCGGTGTTGAACCAAGTTACTTGCGTCTTGAATGGAGGAGAAGAATGCTGGCGAGAATGTCCCACTTTTATATACAAATTTTTCACTGACGTACAAACATCATTGTGCAACCAGTGAAGATGGTGACAAGGAGAAGTGCAGTGGGATGCTGTCATACTCTTGTGGACAGTGTTGTTACTGCTACGTGTGAAGGTAGAAGTTGTCAATTATACATAACTATATGTAATTGTGACAATGCATTGGTATGATCTTTTGCAACCCAAGCTTGAATTATTGATATTACTGGTAATGGACTACAGCCCTCGCAAAGACCAAAGGGTATCGCCTTACTCTGGTGATTTTTGATTATCCACTTTTTTAAGGTTGTGACTCCTTTTAGAAGTTTTTCCTGATATTCTCCGCTAGTTCTCCTCATCTTTAATAAATTTTAATTTTAGACAAGTGGAAAATACGTCATACAGACGATGTTTTTGCGTTAGAAAACAGTAAATTGCAGGCCAGCGATATGTAAGAAACAATAAGGGTGGAAAACGACTGTTTTCCACACCTATGTGGTAAAATAATTTTCCCCAAAATTAAATAATAATTTTTATTTAAACGTAATTACGAAGCCAACAATTATTGAAGTCTAAAATTAAAATAGTATACGCGGCAGGATTGGATAGTATGCGTTACCTTGGGCAATTACGTCACTCAGCTTCGCAAATTTCACCCTCGGTAATCGCATACTTTCCGCTCCTGTCCCATAATCTGCTATTATTATCGTGAATCTTACCTTTTAATGTAGAGATTTCGACGAGGTCTCACGTGTCAAATTTTCCGTACTTTTCTTTTCGTTTTTATTTTTATTTTTTTCGTTTTATGTAGGTTTTCGAAGAAAATCTACATATTAAAAGTAGTCTTGCATTAGGACCTAAAGTCGGGGGGGGGGGTAAGTTTGTTTTTCATCTCACAAATCACTTTGGACAGTATTACTTGAAATTAATACAGTTCTGTCAAACACAGTACAGGTCGCAATTTTCATCTGGTAGTCACAAAATTTGGTGCACTTATTTGTATCTAGACGAGGATGAACCTTATCATTTTTGGTCCAGATTGGTTAGATGCTGCGTTTGGTACATCCTATTATGTCGCATTTTTATAGCCTAAATGATCATAAAATGCGTAATTTTCAACCAATAATCAAGAAATTTCGCACAAACATAGAATGTATTATTTTCTAACGTCCTGAAAAATTTTATTTTAATCAATAAAACCGTTCATCCGTGGAAGTGATTTGAAAAAATCTTAAACTATTCTAAGAAGAGAAAATAAATTCCAGATGATCCGAAAAAGCTGATTAGAAAACTAGCTTGCTTTTTTTTTTTTTTTTTTTTTTTTTCAAGCAATCGCTTATCAACTTGCGTACATTTTCTGTAACTTCATAATACAAATTCATTATCTATGATGTTCCATCACCATTTTGCAGACAATTCAATTTGTCTACAAAAACGTGTCGAACAAAATATAGACAACTATCATTCCCAATTCTTGGAATAATAGCTGTCTATATGATATTATCTACTTCTCACGGACAAACACCACCAAATATGCTGACAATGAAGAGTCATCATATTTGACTGATGTTCCGATGTCACGCCACCTATTTTCGGTTGGCCATTTTGAAGACATCACAATGAAATTACGGACCCTGTATTCTTTTCTTTTGAAGACGACTTCATTCCAGTGTCACCAGCTGAACAATTAAGTTAGGGTTCATACTGATTGTTATGAACGTACCAGGTTTCAAATTATTTTAAGTAAAAATGTATAGTGATTATTAAAACGTAATGTAGTATTTTGAATTGAATTAAATAAAGAGAAAAAACAGAAAGAATTATCTCATTTGTTGAAATATTCTAAACGTAGAATATCTTCCGCAACAAATTGGCGCCCGATTGACACTTCATTTTAAACGGGCCTATCGCATTTTGAGCCACCATTCGGCCAAATAATTTTAATTTTTTTTATATTTATAGCCTACTTATTTATTTATTTATTTACTTAAATAGTTTTCTGTTTTAGAAACCTACATGTTCTATCGTGGCTCGCTGCGCCAGGATTTTTTTGTTTTTTATTCTTAGCAATTCGGATCGCGCGTGTCCAGATACTTAATTTCCTCATCTTTTATGCGACGACGACGTTAAGAGACATTATGGCTGCTCTGAAATTTACGCAAATAGCTTAAGTTTTTTTGGGTTTTCCACGCATCGACGATATCAGTCGTGGAAAATATCCCCTCCCACCGCCAACTGATTATTTCCCTTTCATTGCTGGAGAATTATTATTAAATTATATTTCATGTAGGTACGTATTTAGAGCGGGTGTAGCCGGGAGAGGCTGTTTGTGAAAATGCTTACGAGTGTTTTCATAAATGAAAATTTTCAAAGATCAAGCAGCGTCAATAAGTGCAGTAAGACGAGCGAGGGATGAGATGAATGATAAGAATGACACGCCGTAATTTTTTCTTATCATCGTTTCGCATTTTTGACTCTAATCGTCGTCGTCGTCGTCGTCGTCGTGACTTTGCTATGGGTATGAGTACGAACATTCTTTTCATAATATTCAGCGCTTGCAAAGTGATTAAAGAGAAGAAAAAAGGGCGATGAAAAAGCGTAACGAGTCGGAATTGAAACGAACAACGCGGCGCAGGAAAATGAGCTTCAGCCCAATATGTTGAGATTATCATTCCGACAACGTGTGTTTAGAAATTCTTTGTGGCAGCCTTGTTGGTCTTGAACCGCTTAGACAACTTCATAAAACTGTGTTGAACCACAATGGTTGCTTTCTTAATTGCATGATAATTACACGATAAAATTTGTTGTCTAAAAGTGTTTTTTTAAAAAAGGATTTGGTTTTCAAGCGCAGCCTGCAAAATAAATCGAGAACATAGTTGGGCTTTAATCTATAGGTATCTACTCCTTATCTCGCCTCTGCTATCACTTAAGATACTACTTGTCATACGCTATTTTATTTCAAACCGTAATAATTGTGTAATACTAGCTGCCTGTGGTGTCAGCTTTGTAGCGATGGAAAGTGGTAGTACCGCCTCCGGTAGTAACTGGTAGTTTTGATTAAAAATATGAAAAATGACCGGAGAAGTTTTTCATTCCGGTATTAAAGAAATTACCGGTGATTTTTATAACCCACCGAACTACCGACTCCTTTATCATTTTGCAGCACCAGGCTTCGAGGCATCAATCAATACAATTCAAAAAAGTACACTTTGGAACTGATGCAGTACAAAACGTTCTCTCGTCTTTTGTAATGCATTATTGCATCAATGATAATAGTAATAGTAGAACTAAAAGGATATGAAATTTTTCTGATTTCTCTTGACTCTTGAACTTGGGTTTACACGCCTTACTGGGCAAATCCAGCGGAGGAAAATAGGAAAACATGATTCCTGTACCCTCTCCTCTAATTAAAATAATATTCAAAATTAGTAAAAAAAATTTTAAAACCCAAAATAATACCATTTGACCGGTAGTTTTCACAGCTATCGGTTATTTTTTTTTTTTTTTTTAATGAATAAATGTGTCTGGAGAATAAAAAAATTTAAATTTTCCATCACTACTGTTTTGCTTGACGAATACTTAGGACCTACCTTTGACGCTAACCTAAGGATTTTTACTAGCAAGCATGCGCATGAGGGTGATAAGAGATGAGCAGCCATCCTGTGTTATTCGGTTTTTCTAAGGAACTGATAGTTTTTCATGAATTTTACATTGTTTATTAATACTATATATATATAATAAAATTAATAATACAAAATGCCAGTTCATCTCTTATCACCCTCGTGCGCATATTTGCTAGTAAGAGCCTTACCTAATCTTGAGCTAAGTGTTCACTAACATATTACACAATAAAATCTGAAAATGAAAAATTCTCCTCTTTTCGGGCCCAATGAGGGTTGAAGAATGGGTCTAATGATAAAATTAACATCAAATTTGAACTCAGCGCCTCAAAAAATGTGCCCGATGATATAAATTCAAGAATCAGGAAAAGGCCACTAAAAATGAAGCACTATAATAAGTTTGCATAATGTTTTTCTTCTGTTCATTTTATGTATACGCAGCGCTATTAATCCAGCCTTCATCGATTTTCCTTTATAAATAAATTTTCCAGTGATAAAATAATAAAACCAAGATTAGAACATTCCTAGGTTCATAAAGAATGCGTGTACAAAAATTCATCAATATCGGTTCGGTGGATTCTGAGATTACCCTTAACATATACTTTTCCAAACCTTTCTCTTTATATATTAGTAAGCTATAGATTATTACCTGCAGCATTTATCTACTAGTATCACCTCTATATGTTCTCTTTCGTAATGGACGAACTTTCATATCATACAGTGTACGTACTTTAGTCATGTATGATTCCTTTTTCATTACACTTCTAATTTTGTCACAAATACCCAGCTCGTCTTATTAATAGTAAAAATCTTGTGCGCAAAATCAAGACCAAGACAGAGTCTTGACTAAGCCAGAGGAGAACAAGACCTAATTAGACCAAAATGTGACTACAAAGTCAAAACCAACTGCAATGGAGCAAGATCTTGACGGAGACCAATTTTACCATGTTCAGCAGAGTCTTCCACTAGTTACACCTTTAGGTTTTTGTGAAGGCTCGAGTTCATCATCAGCAGCTTAAGTTATACAGATTTTCGAATTATTTTGGACAGTATAGTCCAACTAGGCTATGCATCGTAATAGTTACACGCAAAACACAATAGTATGGTTTGACTGCCAAAACCTGTAAGTACCATTGTATGGAGAAATAACAGCTTTTTCTACTGGTTCGATTAAGGCGTGATACTTGTATTCATGTGCACATTCTCGTACACACTATCTTCACGACAGCATAAATTTCCTAATTGCCAAAGATTTTATAATATGGAAAAATAATGAATGATTTTCCTTAAAAACAGCTGCATTTGAGTTCGTATTATTTTTTTGCATTTATACGTTGGTTTGACACGTTATTCAATATTCACACACGAACTTGGCTATTCAAATGCGAGTGACCGTGCCATTAACCTTCTGGAGTGGTGGGAGGGAATCCTCAGTTTTCGCGTATTTTTCTAACCCTTTTCCTTTTTCTTCAGAATATTGGCGTTTCTGTGGCATTTCAAGTATTTATCCACAAAACTATGTTTCATCGGTTTTTATTTGAAAACGCTCAATTTTATCAGCGTTTCCTGCCAAATAATTGGAAAGCCCCACATTTCTTCTGAGGGCGTCTACCTCATCCCTCGTTTTTTGAGCCAAATGGCGAATGATAATCTGGAGAATGTTTCGCGATCGGAAGGGAGAGAAGTAGATTACAAAACTGCAGACAACTTGCAAACTTGCAGCCGTATAGTGAAATGGTTTTCGACGTTCGTCTATCTCTCCAGCCGGAAACGATTAAAAGTTGTTAAAAGATTTGGCAAAAATTTATCTTCAACTACGTTTGTTTTTTTTTTTTCCTCATTCGAGTAAGTATACGAAATACGAACGTTGCGGCCAGAAATTCGGTGCCCACGAAAATTTGGCGACACTTTGATCGCTTAACTTTCGCTGCAAATTCTAAGAACTTAATTAGCGTTTGTGCGTGTCGGTATATGAATACGAAAAGAGAATCGTTATTTTTAAGCGTCACTTTTGTGAGCAGGAGCAAACTCAAATAATTTTGCTCGAACGAGATGAAATGCGGGGATTGAATTTAGGCATAGCCAGAAAACAGACGTATCGCCTTACCGCAATAATTATGAACGTATAACTTTGTTTCAAAAGTACTTGTCTGAGTAAGGAACACCTACCGCTGCCTAATGCAAACGTTGCAAATAATTTCGTCTTAACTGGTGGCATGAAGCTGACGAGTATCTTCGTATACAATTATGTGCTACGTTATAATACTTACCTGGTAAGTGGTTTATCGAGATTTGCTCGGATGAGTAATAAATTGTTCACTAAAAAGTAAAAAACCATATTTTAAAATAAATACCCAAATTCGAAATTCATTAATAAAATTAAATTATGAAAGCCGATGTTAAATTATTAACTACTATTATAGTAATTAAACTTTTAAGAACATTATGTTAAAAATGAATTTTTACAAATATAGAGTATTCACTTTTTCTCTCCAAATTCACTTTTGCATAGTTACCTGCCTTAAAATTGTTTCGTCAAGTGTTTATTTATATACATATTATTTAATGTATGTACCCTAATTAATCTGTTATGTATGATATGATTTCGATAATACAAGATTCGTTTGAAAGAGAATAGCCCTAAGAAGGTCCCATTGAATTTTCATTGGGATCGGATCGATAGTGGATCCGGTAATTTGAAACTACGGACTTAAAATTTAAAATTCAACATATTTCCGTGAAAATTGGAATTCGGTATTCTGGAGTTTTTCTAGTTGTTGATTATGAATCCATTGTCAGATTTTCGAAATTCAAAATGGCAGATTCAGTATGGTGGATCCGAAATTCTAAATTTAACCAATTTTCCTATCGGTGTGAAACTTGGTGAGTCGGTATGATGGCGAATTCTATACTTGGCTCCTTTTTTTAATATTATTCATTTGGGAAATTAAAACTAAAAATTGAGAAATAATGACTTTTTTACAACAAAATATATCGACATAGAGGTAGTAAAAAGACGACATCGAAAAGCACAAAAGACGAAATAGTATATACACACCAAGGTTCAAAAATGAGCGATTACATGTGAGGGAGTTTGCAAAATGAGTGCAGCGAGCAATTCCCCAGTCATGAAAACTCACTTTTGAATCTTGCTGAGGAAAATATTTCATACGATTAATGATCATAAAGCCAAGAAACATTAAAATTCTATCACATTGATGAGTCTTTTTTAAAAATTATAAGAAATGGAATAAAATATTAACTACGTCATGTCATTGTGGCAGATTTAACGTTTTATTTAGAAATGTAACCTTTACCTGGATGTAAACTGAACATGCTTCCATGTATAAAGATGTTTCATGTTTTTACATAAAGGTGCGTTCACTTTATATCGAATTTACATTCATAAATGATATGAGCTACTTTTTACTCGAAAAATACCAGCGCAAACATTATCTTTCTGTTCATGTATTGTATAAAAGTAATTTTAGTAAAATGTAACATCTTCGCGTTTTCTGAATAAAAAGTTTTGAGTTTGCACAAAATTTTAAGGAAAAATTCACAGTTTTCACAATTTCTACCAATGAGAGGAGTACATTGAAAATGAACAAAAATTAAGAATAAATGTACCACAGCATGCTTCGGTAGAAAAAGTAGGTTTTCGATAAAAAGAATTATGAATTTTGATGGTCATATTAATTGTTAGTAAATTTAAATGCATTAATGGTATGTTATGATTGTATGAATTAATGTGTTAGCTGCTGACGAAATATTAGACAATGTGAAATTTCCGAGTATTATTTCTTGAAAAAATGAAAAATCAATTAATATGATAAAGTATGGTAAATAATTATATAATTTCAAAGAAAATCAAAGAAATATAATAAAGTTACGAAATAAAAAAAAAAAAAAAAAAAAACATTAACATAAGGTTAATTTTTTAAAAAATAAAGTTCTTGTGAATTATAAAAAAAG
Source organism: Ericerus pela (assembly GCA_011428145.1). Taxonomy (NCBI): domain Eukaryota; kingdom Metazoa; phylum Arthropoda; class Insecta; order Hemiptera; family Coccidae; genus Ericerus; species Ericerus pela. Next base: position 4,244,063 of record WOFM01000325.1, read on the forward strand.
GTTTACTGGAAGTATCATCCTGTTGATCCTCACTAAAATTGGTAGCATGCTACAATAAATTATAATAAATATTATTTTCAAATTTTAGACATGTGGTTCCAAAATTCCGAATTTTATGACCAATATAAAAACAAAAATAGTGATACTGGAATTACTGTTTGGTCAATCCACACCGAAATTGATAGCATACTACAATGAATTATAACAAATATTTATTTTGAACTTCGTGGCTATTGGTGCCAAATTGAACATTTCATAGCCAAAATAAAAACAAAAATGGTGGTACCGGAAGTACCATCCAGCTGATCCGCACCAAAATCAGTAGGTGTGGTCATTGGTTTAGTAAAAATGTTTGTACCAGATTCTGTGATAATGGATAAAAATTGCGACATGTACCGTGGAAACAAGAAATTGGCTTATATTTCTCTATCTGTATGTGTATATATGAATTTGAGTTATCGGTTCCAAAATTTTGTTGAGGTCATGAAATGAAAAATGTATCCATGCCCAACACTGGGAGTTAATACCGCACCAAGTGTAATAAGTAGATTTTCTAAAAAAAAAAAAACCTACTTAAAAATTAAGAGTCGTTAATTTTTTGTTTTCTTTCATTTTCATATTTATTTGGTAAACAACGAAACAACAACGTTATCACCTCCACTTTATTTTTCATTACTACTTTCTCCTTACACTTTTTTTTACCGTCATTATCAACTCTCTGTCATGCAATTCCGGCATAAAACATTGGTAAAATTGGGTGGCAGACACTTTTTCACAATTTGACTTCAGCAGCATTTTCAATGCTAAAAACATCTAACTATAGATAGGTACCTTATATTATAGAAAACTGCAGTAATTAAGACTAATGTTTCATATTATAATATTCTGACTCCTGTATGTATTAATACAACCTCACCATGTTTAGAACTTGTAACTTTAAAACCAGTTCAACTCTAATTTGAGTTCAGAACAATTATTTAGCCTAGAAGTTTGCCCACTTGAATAGAGTTGAAGAATGTAAAACACACTGCATAATTTACCTTGAAACTTGAAAAGTTTCGTTCAGTAAAACAAAGATGGTGTTATAACATCCCTGTAAAATATTTTTCTGTTTAATGATTTTTTGTTTGTCCGTCTTCTTAGTTCACTGTCTTTTTTTTTTTAAGTCGATTTTATTTTTTAGCAAACAAATTTTTCGTCTTGAAGTGTTACGCATCACAGGGCGCAGCGTACTTTTTCATCTGCATATTGTGTCGAGTTTTCGGGCTGCTTTTCCTGCTTTCGGGTACAGGTGTCATTAAGATTATTATTTTCGTGTTCGCGTTTGCAATCGCTGCGAAAATTTGATTTTCAAAAATCGAACTCGCATTATCCTATCGTCCTTAAACCGTGCCAAAAGGGCTGGAAAATAACAAAACCGACAAAAACGTGTTTAAAGGTTCCTGATTTTTGGATTACGAATGTGACGCAATCAGTGTACCCATCCGCCTCGTTTTATTCGTTCGAAATCCAAAATTCGTTTACCGATCATCTGCAAGATACCAGTCCGTCGTTTCGTTACCTAAGTACCAGTTCTGCGGACAGCATTTTCGTCCGTCTTTTGTGCGTAATTTACTCCGTAACGAAATGCACGTAATCTACGTTCGTCCGTATTCTCGCTTTCCAGGGAGGCACAGCGAGTTCGTACGCGAGTGATCCATTTACTTCCGGAAAAACCTATTCGAAATTACAAATTCATCCGTGAAGTACCGTTCGGCTGGGGCATAAGCGTATCTGTTGTTTACGGAAAAAATTTTCCTCTCTTCGCCGAACTCGCGAAAGGAACATAAGGGGCGTCGAGAAAAGATAGAATGTTTGCGTATCAAATCATACGAAATTGACAATACCGTATGCGTGCGTGCGTGCGTGCGTGTGCGTGTGCGTGTGTGTGTGTGTGCGTGTGTGAGTGAGTGAGTGATATGTACCTATGTACGTTGTGCGGATGGGTGGCGAGAAAGAGATGAACGTTATTCGTTGTAGGATAAGAGAAAATAACTTTCGATTCGAAAAACACTTACGCGGGTAAATAAAAAATTTGTACAAAATTTTGCTCGAAATCTTTGTTTACGACGCGACTGCTGTCGCAATCGCTATACCTATAGTGCATTGTTTTAGGCTTTCCTTCTTCCATCGTAAACCGCCCTCTTTTTTTCTTCCTTTTTTCCACTTTTTACCTTATACGATACCACTTTAATCGCGATTATCATTTTGTCTGTCCTCGCCCGCCTCGTTACCTATATCCGTTTTAAGCGAAAAGGAAAAACGTATTTCCCGACATGTGTTTTCGTACATCGCCAGCATTTCTTTCTATTCCCACAACACGACGCGTGTTGATTAATTCGAACTTTTTTTTTTTTCTCTCGTTGTTTTGAGTTTTACCTTTTTACCTTTCCCTCGCGCACTTCCGTTACTTCTTCGTTTGTTTTATTATTTTAGAAGACGAATCACCTCGAGTGTCTGTTGTGGGAAACAAAAAGTTCTTACCAGACTGTAAGCTGCTAAAGAGAACACTCCTGTTCGAGATACCTGGCTTGAGAATGGATCCGATATCAAACGAATGTCTAAAATGCTAAAGGAGTATTAGACTTTTGCTTGGGAAGAATTCTTCCTCGTACAGATTTTAGTGGAAAGTGTTCCTTGATGTGTATGGGAAATGAATCAAAAATGGCTACTTCTATAGAACAGTTAATAAGTTTTTTTAGTATTGAAAATGCTACTACAGTCAAGTTGTGAAAAAGTGTCTGCCACACCATTTTTACCAATGTTTTATGCGTGAATTGTATGGCAAGGGGTCGATAAAGACCAACGTGCTGCTGTTTTACAATGGAATCGACTGTCATAAACATCTAAACCGAGCGCGTGTACACTGGCGTACAAATTACACCCCATCAATCGACATCGACCAATCAGAATAATCAGATTTTCTGGAATGGGGTAATTTGTACGCCAGTGATTATAAACAAATGCACGAGGCAATTTTTTTCTCAAATCAGATTTTTAGAAAATAAAATATGTTTCATAAATACAACACCAAAACCAATATTATGTCTTCTCCATCGTATATATAGCCTCGATGATAAAGATGGTAAAAAAATTGGAAGGAGAAATTAGTAACAAAAAATAAAGTGGAGGTGGTAACGTTGTTTACATGGAACGAATACAAAAATGAAAGAAAACAAAAAATGAACAACTCTTAATTTTTAAGTAGGTTTCTTCAGAAAATCTACTTATATCGCTTGGTGCGGAATTAGTACCGACGGTTGGTGGTAAGTATGTTTTTTGAATCATGACCTCAGGAAAATTTTGGAATTAATAACTCGAATTCATATTTACACATATAGATTGTGAAATGTAAGTCAATTTCTTATTCCCACGTTACAGGTCTCAGTTTTTGTCCACAAATCACAAAATTTAATACCAACATTTGTACCAAGCCAAGGATCAAACTTATTGATTTTGGTGCGGATTAGCCAGAAAGTACTTCCGGTACCATTATATTTGTTCTTATTTTGGCTATAAAATGTTCAGTTTTGAACCAATAGCTACGAAATTCAGAAAAAATATTTATTTTAATTCGTAGTAGTATGCTATCAATTTTGGCATAGATTGGCTGGATGGTACTTCTGGTACCAGTATTTTTGTTTTTATATTGGTCATAAAATGAGGAATTTTGGAACCATATGTACGAAATTTAAAACAAATATTTATTATAAAATATTGTAGCATGCTACCAATTTTGTTGAAGATCGACTGCATGGTACTTCCTGTAAACCTTTTTTCTTCCTCTTTTCTTTCTAATTTTCTTGAACTTTTCATTTTACAAAAATTAACCCCATGTTCATGTTTTCTTCTTTTTTTTACATACCTTTATTATATTTCTATGATTTTACTTTAAATTATATGATTATTCACCATACTTTATCATCTGAAATAATTTTTCATTTTTTCTAGAAATAATGCTTTTAAATTTCATATTGTCTAATATTTCGTCAGAAGGTAACACACTTCACACAATTATAACATATACCATTAACACATACAAAATTACAAACAATTATAATGCGACCATCGAAATTCATAATGTTTTTTTTTCAAAAACCTACTTTTTCTATTGAGGCTTGCTGCCCTAAAGTTTTTATGAGTATACTCAGTCCATTTTTCCAGAAAGTTTATGACTTAACTTTTTTACAATGCTGTTAAACAATAGAATAAAAGTAGGTTTAGTAGCAGGTACTATAGTTCATACTCTTTATCGCCAGGTATGCGTGTATCATGATGATGATAATAAGTCACTATATTTAGTTTTTTCATTAACATTGTTTGCATGACTATATAAACCCTGAAGTGCCGTGAATTCTTTAACTTATACCGACCTTGGACTTCTGCTGGTATAGATTGGGTAACACTGTGAAATTTGTTATTTAATGGAAACAATAAAAGATTTTGATGCTGGTGCATAGTATTTCATTTCGCAAAATAATGACAGGGAATTTTAGGTAAACAAATTTCTCGCCTGTACGTTTATTGTAGTGATAAATACATTATACATAATATATGTTATATACATATACACATTAAAAAAATTAGGTCAAAATTGGAAAATATTACCAATCGTTTTCTTTACTCATGAAACGGATAATTTTCATCATCCCCATCCCTAACCCTTTTGTGAGGTCAATTTTAATATCCCATTTACAAGCAAATTGAGTAATAATTAGGTAGGATTTTTCGGTTGCAAGCGAATTCTAGAACCATAACCGAAGCAAAGTGGGTTACCCTCTAGGACCCCATCACCAAAAAGAAGTATATTGAGCCCCACCACATACGTTAGAAGTGAGGGTTTGCTCTTCAATAAACACATCTGAAGATATAGCGTCTAATGATTTTGTAAAAGTTTTTCCTCATCAACCCTTTTGGATCATAGAGAGTTCAGTGAGTAGTTCCTTCCAAAGAACAAAAATTTGAACTCAAAAACAAAATTGACTATGTATCCCATAATTGTGTAAGACAAAATTATCTCTACCATTTTTTGGGGTCGCAGGGGCCCAAAATGAGTGATTCAATCCAAAAATGAATCAAAAAATGTAACTGACGATGTATCATTCAATTTTTAAGAAAAGAATATCCCAACCACTTGCCTATTGAAATTTGGAAACTAAAATGAAAAAATTGAAATTTCTGTGTATCTAAAATGATGTTGTAGAATTCTTTTTTGAAAAGAGCAAATTTAAAAAATCAGTCTTCTTTATGACATCAGGCTCAACTTTAAACAGTTATTTGAGAATTTTTGTAATTTTTGGTTTGGTCATCTATGAGAAATGGCCTTATCACAAAAGTTTTCCTGTGAGTGGGTACATAAGAAAGCTGTGCCTCGCTTGTTTCAATAAATTATTATTTAGTAATTTAGTGCCACGTGCAGATTCCCATTTCAGTCTCCCTTTGCATGGTATTATAACTGCTACTATTAGTATTACAATTTGCAATGTTGTTTTCCAGCAATGATTTGTAACCTTCTATTTCCTGCAGTTTGATTATCATATTTTACATTACACCTTATGGCTATTCCACGTTGGTATCTTTATGTTTATGTACACCTAGTTCCACATTACACATACTTTTCAGTGTGTGCAACAATCTAACCTTTATAAGTTGTAAGTACTGTTAGTTGATCAGTTTAATGCCTGTAGTTCTGTTAGAATCATATTGTAACATCATAGCCAGTAGAACACTGTCAGATGGTGGAGCTATATCAGCTGCAACATGCACAGTATTAGTGAGTATATTTGTTTTTATAATACATAATTTAGAAAGGCAATGTTTACAATCGTATTTTGCAAGTGAAAAATAGTGCTAATCATTGATGAATGATGTTAATTTCAATGTAAAGTGATTACTCATTGATTTAGAATTTTTCTTTTGACAAAAAATTCACTGGTCATACTACTGGGATTTGAATCTTCAACTTCTATGATGTCAAGCCACTATCATGAATCCAGTCACCACCATACCAATTATGCTACGAATGCTAGTTACTGAAAGGAAGTCGCTGTAGTTATACATATTTGTTTATTTTGATTATTTTTTCTTTGAAATTGCTAATTTATGATTAAGTTTCTTTCTGATCATTAATTATAACAAACATCTTCTTCAACAAGGTTCAAAATTGAGTTTACATGACTTGGGAATTGCTCACTCGCTACGCTCATTTTGCAGACTTTCCCTTACATGTAAATGCTCACTTTTGAACCTTGTTGTGTAATATACTACTAATGTGCAGGCACAATTATGTGGGCTACAGAAATGGTCCATGACTCCATCTATCAACATCGGGCCAAGCCCGCCAAGATGAGGGGAATTAGGATAACGTTCACAACACGTCATTTATGTTGTTTTAATTTTATTTAAAAATACTCTCCATTTTACAATTTTCTACAAGTCTTTTCACTTGTCTATTTTAATTTTTTTTTGTTTTTTTGTTTTTTGTTTTTTTTTTGTTTTTTTTGTTTTTTTTTCAGTGTTTTTTGGGAAATATATTGTAATTGGGGATTTTCCTGTTAATTTTCAATTTTTTTGCTTATAGCAATGATTATATATTTGCTTTTGATTTTTTAGCTAGGTTGATCAAAAAAAAACCTTAGTAAAAAATGATTGGGACATTTTTTGTTTCATTTAAAAATGCTAATGTCAAATTTAACCAGCATCTTGGTAAATTTTTATCCATTTCAGGTTACTTCAGTGAATGGAAATCCATAAAATTTGGTTATAAAAATTAAGTATTTGAATCCAATTTTTTACGGATTTTTTTTTAAATACCTGCTAATAAAGTATAATGTGCTTGAGGCTCGGCTTAGCTTCAGTGTTCGTTTCATTACGAATCGTTTAGAGTAGTTGTGGTTGGAAATTTCGGCAGAAATGTAAATTAAAGGATGAAACCGTCGAAAACAGGCTTGAACTTTTCAACCGAATGTTTGGTTGTATAATTTTTGTTATAATTTAATGTTCGTATAGGTACTTAAATAAAAGTTTTGTAAATAAAAGTTAACAAACCTAAAACAATTTTGGAGTGATTATTTATAAGAATCAACCAAGCAACAAACGATTTAAAAAAAAAATTACAGGCAAGCACAAATATTTACCGATAAATAAAAATCGTTACTGTGCCGAGCTCCGCTGTAAAATGTAAACGAATTCTTTCGATCGGATCTGAGAAACCGTAAATATGAAAGCGTAAAAATGTAAAAGTTTTTCTTAAAGTGACGGTACCGAATGAAAAAGGCAAAGTAAAAATAAATGAATGTCAAATTCTTTTTTAATTTTTGCCTCTTTTTTTTTCCACGGTAATGGATCGGAAAAATAGAACGAGAGGAAAGATTGTTTTCATATTTAAAAAGTAAGCACAGTTAAAAATGTTGAAGTTCTTTTTAAATTTTAAATAGTACCATATAATGCAATGCGGAGGAGAAAAAACTTCAAATTTAAAAATTGAAAAGATGAGTAGGTGGAGGCCGAGGTCTTTCAGCCAGCTAAATGAAATTCTTGAATTATTAAGTGGGCAATTGTTATCGTTGAAGGTTTACGCGGATGTTGAAAGGCGATTGATGGAAGCCTGTTTATTTCTGTGAGGCTAAATTGTTTTTTTCCCTTATGGTATGGAAATGTTAACATAACTAAAACTATGTTTTTCTTTTTACCGACTGCGTATGGATGAGGTTATATGTTTGGTATGTCCTATCTCCGGAACTAACAGAATTTCGTTCGCTCAGAACAAGTGTCACAGATTTTAATGGAAATAGGCTCACAATGTTCTTGACCATTCGGAGAATGCCCTATGCTATTCATATTTGTAAATCAACAAATTAAAAGGGTGTAATTGAAGAAATTGAGTATTTAAAGATTGAAAAAATTATATTTTCATAAATTTGGACATATCTTGAAATGTAGTAAGCTAGCTGTTGCTGCTATTTCAATTGTAACTTTCTCCTTAGTCCATGCCGGAAGGTATTAAAAAACTAAGTAGAATTCGAGGGTTGCGAGCGAAACCCAGTACCTCAACTAAAGCAAAATGGGTTAGCAGAATCTCCCTCTGAAAAAAAAAAAAAACAAAACAAAAAAAAAAAACATAGCGCCCAGTTAATGGTTCAATACAAAAATAAACTGAAAATTTGAACTCAGTACCTCTCGCCCATGTTTTAAGAAAAAACTATCCTAACCCTATTTTGGGATCATAAGCGGCCCAATGTGTGGTTCAATCTAAAAATGAACAGAAACATTGAACTCCGCACCTCAATAGTTCAGTAAAGAAAGACATTTTATTTTGGACCATTGCCACATTTTCTTTTTCTTTTTTTTTCACAAATCGTTTGGGATGGGCATCCTAAATAACATGTTGGAAGTCTCATTAAATTCGCTTACTTTAGTGGGAATGAGAGGAAATGTGCCCCCAAATCAATGTTTTATATTTTCCTAGAGTAATATTAACTTCAGCGGAAACATAGATCAGTCAAAAAGTGCTGTACATTACGTGTATAGTAAAAAAGGTGCTTATCATTTTTTGCAAATATATGATGCTCCCAGCCCTAAAAAGTGAATTTTAAAATACCACTTTCCGTATTCATTTAAGTTAATATACCACAAAATGTGAATTTTATCAGTAAAAACTTGTAGTAAAATGGTAATAACTCAAAAATTATAGATCTTATCGACTTGCGGTTTATCTCATTCGACTCAGAGCTAAAAAATATGTAGGATGTGATATGTTACGTTGTTCTTGTTGAATAGGTTTGTATACGTTGGGAATTTCGAAATAATAAAAAAAAGTAGATTTTTAAGTAGACTACATTACAGTGCATTTTAATCTGACTTCGAAGTAACATTTGTGAAATAGACAATAATTAATTATTCTAAATTACATTGTGAACTTATAAGATTGAATCCCTTAAAGTTTGATGGTTACAATAAAAATAATTCTTTTCAAATTGGAGATTCATGAAATTGGTCACAATTAGTTTGCGGATTTATACACGCAAGTAAATTAGAAGTAACTGTTCTGGGGTGCTAGGATGATTTAAGGTGACACTTTCAAAGTAGTTCTTCTCAAACATTATCAAACAATGAATACTTGGTAGATTGACATTGATGGGTGTAGGCGTTTGTAAAGAATGTCTGAGATGAGATTGGGTATGTGATAGGAATTTTAGCGTCACAGAGATACATTCACTGGATGAGTCTGGTAGAAGTTTGAGAAGATACTTATATTGCGTCGGAAGGTATGTCTACACAAATATGATTTGATTTGCATACAAGGTGGAGGATAATGTTCAGGGTTGTAATGATACATGGTTATGAGCAACATTGAGTTAAAATAATATTATTACACCTATGGAAGTTCAGAATCCCAAATGCAAAAATTGACATTTCTGTATATTAAACACTCATACATTGATGGTTCAAATATAGTGGATGAACAGAATTTACTTTTTCAGTTGATCGAATTTAAAGAAGTAGATTCTAATAGAGAACCTATTTAAAATCCAGGCCTTGCCCACATTGGGCTCAACTTGAAATAGTTATTTGAGAATTTTTGTAGCTTTTAGTTTGGCCATCAATGTTGTCATCAAGAAGTTGTTCTGTCAGTGAGTACCAAAGAAAGTTTTACCTGGCTCTCTTTAATTATACTCCTTAGTAGATTTAATGGAAATTTTAGTACATTTTTTATTTAATCCTTTTATGATGAGCCTGCCCAGTGATGTTGGCCATGTGGTTATAATGAAGTCGACTATAAAACTTTTTTACTTTTTTATTTTTTTGAATCCATCAATAGAATATAGCTTAGTGTAGCAAAATAAAAAGGTATAATTGAAATAGAATAAAATCACACCAGTTCTATTACAATAAACAACTCACAAAAATATTAAATACAAAAGTATATGTGGGGACTCACTGGTATGAGGTACACCCCAAAGGGCTGGCAAATAATCGTCCTTGTGACGTTAAATCAAAACAAAAATTACGTTCGATCGTAATTACCTGCATGTACTCGCAGGTAATGTACGAGTACCAAATTGTGACTTATCTCAACAATGCGATGATGTCACAATCTGTAGACGACCAGCTCATCATCTCTTATGACTACAAGAGATGACGCAACCAGGCTGCTCTCACTTACATACGTATTCCTTATGTATGTGTGTATGTGTGTGTGTGTGTGTAAATAAGCCAGTATATAAACCGTCCGAACCGGCTTTAAAATTGCCAGTGTTTGCCCAGGTTTTGGCTTACCCATATGATAAATATGAAGTGGCTGAACACTCTTAAATTCTGTTGAATTTACCTTCTGGTGAGAATACTTTCTCATGACAAGGTATTCCACGATATATTTACTGAATAATTACAAAGAGTAATTAGTTTACTACACTAAAGTAAACCTTAACATTAGAAAATGAGACTGCTTTTAAGACTAATTGAAAACGAAGAGAAATACAGTAAAGTTTGTCTAAATATTTATATGAAATTACAATGCTTTAAGTGAACAAATCGTGAGCTTTCTTTGAAAGCTTTCATTTCATTGGTTTGTTAAAAACAGTTGACCAATTCAGTATGTGAGTAATTAAAATCAGAGGGGAAATAAAATGGAAGAAAATAATGAGAAGACAGAAAGTTGGGCAGCAAAAACAGCAGCAAGTTTGGCCGGACTTGCTGATGTTGCAAAAGTTCACACTTTATTAATTTCATGTGCGGAATATCAGAATTCCACCGGATGCGGTCTTTCGTGTGAAAGACACTCGTTTTTTTTTTCATTTAAATTAATAAAATATATTTTCGTCTTGATAGTGATGAGGAAAATGTAGACGTATTTTCGTCTATAATTTTCATTACACATACGCGAGTATAAAAATACGATAACATTATTTTCGAACTCGTAAAAAGCCCGTCTCAAAAACACAGTTCCGAGATGGAATGTATTTTTGAGATGCTGGTATCGTTTGCATATTGTACCCATCATCCCTCCTCCCCATTGTGTCATTACCATACTTCGTAAATAAATCAGGTTTTAGACCATAAAAGAAAAGGATTTTGTTTTCGTACCATTTTTTTAATTCGTGGCGTCTAGTTTTAAATCGATGATTTTTGTAATTCTCTTTTTCTTAAGTGCCTTCCTCCGCCTCACCTCATCGCAAATGTGAAAATTTAAACTGTTTCATGAACCACTTCGCACCCTAAACACCGTTTCATTCTGTTTCGCCATTCTGAACAAATGAAATCACGTTCGTAAAAGGTTCGATCGCGTTATTAAATTCCAAGACTTTCATTTAGCTGGGATTCCTTGATTAGACTAAAACCTCTTTTTTTTTTTTTTTTTTTTTTTTTTGCCTGACGACATCGGAAGTTAAAGGATGACAAGTCGAGTCGAAGCCAACAAATTGAATTTCATTCGCATATCTGCGTCCGCTTTGGAAGTTGGTTTTATAAATTTTATCGGAAATAGAGCGGACTTGCAGATCTCTCCTGTTTCCCCATTGCTTTTGTTCCTTTCATGATTCATCCCCCTCGACACACCTGTATAAATGACGAGCAGAGAGCCTTCACGTGTGATAGTTTACGTGTGGCAACCAACAAAATCTCAACGAAATACTTTTCGTTTATTCTCGAAATAAAATTTTGGGGTGAATTTTTTGTACCCTCCGTCTCTCTCTTTTTTTTTCTTTGTTCCTTTCGTCTCTTCTTTTTTCTCGTCTTTCGGTTGCCAAATTAGAAAGAAAAATCGCGGCTAAATTAAAAATTAGACACAAACTAATTAATCACCGAAGAAAAATTAACACCTCGTAAGGATGGGGCAGTCGAAAACCCGCGGGGGTTGCGAATTATTTTTCTTTTCCTTTTTTTGTTTTTCATTAATCTTTTTCCGTATATTTGTTGTGTCGGTGGTTGCTGTACAACCGCGAAATCTTGTCTGGCCGTAATTGTGAAATACACTCAACGATGCTTTTAATTAGCTTACGAGTGGTCTGATGGGGGGGGAAGGGGAAGGGGAAGGTAATGGAGGGCGAATGAGAAACGAATGAGAAGCGATTGATAAACGCGGAGACGCGAGGGGATGAATAATTTTTTCTTGATTTTTCGTTGCATAATATAATACGTGTGTACGTTTGGTACAGGGGAGACAAATTTGTTTTTATACATTTTCGATTTTGAAGAAAAACCTTAATGGTATTCTGACGGCGGAGAAAAGCTCTGAAAAGTAGACTTTTTGATATTTGTTTTCGTCTGGACTGATGTAGTGGAATTGGATGGGGGAAAAATAGTGTTTTTTTTATAAAATATTTCAAATGTTAGCGAGGTGAATTCGAGTTATTGTTCCAAAATTTTTTAAACGATATTGGTCTCATTTTATCGTCGGCTTTAGTTTGCGTGTTCTATCGCCGTGAAATTTATCTTAAATTATTTTTTGCGTGGCGTCATCCGTCAGTTTCTGATTCCGCTTCTGTTCAATCAAAGTCAAGATCGAAATTCGTATTTAAATATGTTTTGTTGAATCGGCGAAACAATCTCGCGTGACATTTATTCTTAATTTTTGTATGCTTTTTCGCCTTGGCAACGCACCAGTGTGTTATTGGGTTTTCTTCAACAAAAAAGTTACCTTCATTATGGAAAATTCTTTTCGGATTCTGGTCGAGTATATTGAAAATTTTACTTGAGTGAGAGTATCAAACTTCTGTGTCAGTTCTGAATTACAGTCTATATAGTTGATATTGACATATTTTCAAATATTTCATTTTGTTTAAATTCACAGGTTTTTTTTTTTTTTTTTTTTTTTTTTTTTTTTTTTTTAAATCTTTTCTAAGCTATTTTAACCCATGTCTGAAGATTGTTAATGTTGATAGTTTGTGATGGGGTGGATTATGTTGCAACTACGCAACTCATCGACAATCATTCATTTTGCTTACTAATTGAGTACGATATTTTTTCAGTGAATCCACCAAAAAGAGGTTATTATTTATTCGATTAAATAGATAATTTCATTTATGAACAGAATTTCAGACAGTACCTAATTAAATAATTATGGAACGGTGAACTTGACTGTTCGTAGGCATCACCATGTAAAACAGTCCTCTTTCCTAGTGACATTTCGCCGCTTGCGAATATGTAAACGACGCAGCGAAGAAATAAACAAAAATTCTAGCGCAGCAAGCCTTACTAGAAAAAACAGGTTTCGAGAAAAAGAATTGCGAATTTTGATGGTCACATTGATTGTCTGCAAGTTTATATGCGTTAATGGTATGTTATGATTGTATGAAATTTGTTAGTTGCTGACAAAATATTAGACAATGTGAAATTTAAAAGCATTATTTCTTAAAATGAAAAATTAATTATGATGATAAAGTATGGTGAATAATCATATAATTTCAAATAAATCCAAAGAAATATAATAAAGTTATGAAATAAAAAAAAGAAAACATTGTTGCGAGAGTAATTCATCGTTTGAATTATCTCAACAAATAGATAACATATAAACATTATCTTTTCTTAAAATTTTACTTCATGATTACTACAAACACTTTTAAATTCTGACTTATTACTAACACTTAATAATAATGATACCTGATACCCATAACATCGAGTATGGACCTTAACGTTTCTACTCGAGTGTTACTTCAGGAATGAATGTGCCTTCGAAATGAAGATAAGACATCATCTTTGTTTTCTTTGTTCAAATCAAACATGGCTGACCAAAAAGGTGGCATGACATAGAACATCCGTCAAATATGATGACACTACATTGTCAGCATGTCTGGTGGTGTTTGTCTGTGGGAAGCAAGGTATAATATAGACAGCTATTATTCCAAAAATTAGGAATAATAGTTTCCTATATTTTGTTCCACATGTTTCTGTAGACAAACTGAATCGTCTGCAGAAACGGGACGGAACAAACATCAACACGTGGTTAATTTTTGTAAAAAATTCATGCTAATTAGAAAAAAAAAGGAAAAAAAAGATTTACTGGAAGTACCGTCTGGTCAATCTGCATCAATATTGGTAGCATACTATAACAGAATATAATAAATATTTGTATCAAATTTCGTACATATGATTCCACAATTCCGCCTTTTATGATCAATATAAGAACAGAAATAGTGGTATCGGAAGTACTGTCTGGCCAATCAGCGCCAAAAGTATGAGCGTACTGCAATGAATTAAAGTAAATATTTATTCTGAATTTCATGCCTATTAGTATAAAATTGAGCATTTTATATACAAAATAAAAACAAAAATAGTCGTACAGGAAGTACCGTCAGGCCAATTTGCACCAAAATCAATATGTCCAGTTCTTGGCTGAGTATAAATGTTTGTACTAAATTTTGTGATTATCGAACAAAAATTACAACCTGTATCGTGAGAACAAGAAATTGACTTATATCTATCTATCTATCTATCTATATACTATATATATATATGAATTTGGTTTATTGGTGCCAAAATTTACTTTTGGTCACAAAACAAAAAACGTACCCACCTCCAACCTTGGGGCTAATATCGCATCAAGCGTAGTAAGTAAATTTTCTAATGAAAACCTACGTAAAAATTTAAATGATTTGCATTTATTGAATGGGGGAGGATACATTGGAAATGATTTTTAAGTAGGTTTTCTATTGAAAATCTGCTTATTAATCTTAGTGTTATGGACAAATCTGGTAGTGGGGGCGGATACGCTTTTCGTTTAGTAACACAAGCAAAATTTTGGCACTAATAACTCAAATTTATATGCATATATAAGCTAGTTTCTTGTTACCACAGTACCGCAATTTTATTCGATAGTCACGAATATATTAGTGATAAACAAAGAACCTAACCTATTGATTTTATTGAGAATCGGTCATAAGGCACTTCCGGTATGCTTATTTTCATTTTTGTTTTGGATATAAAATTTTCAATTTTTGACCAATAGCTACGAAATTAGAAACATATATTCACTATGACTCGTTTTAACTTGCTATAAATTTTTGTGTGGATCGGCCGTACGGTACTTTGGATATGGCTATTTTAATTTTTGTTTTAGCTATAAAATTTTCAGTTTCGACCAATAGCTACGAAATTTAAAACAAATATTAATTATGATTTATTATAAATTGATATAAATTTTGGTGTGGATCGGTCTTACGGTATATCCGATAACACTATTTTTGTTTTTATTTTGGCTATAAAATGCCTAATTTTGGACCAATAGGAACATAGAAAAAATATTTATTATGATCTATTAATAACTTTTTAGTGACTTCTTAATTTTATAATTTTCAAAAACCTATTTTTTCCAACGGAGCTGCTACTGTGTTAGCGTTTTTGTGTGTTTAATTTTTATTTTATTAAATAAACGTACACATTTTATTTTTCATACAAAGGTAACCCTGCTAAAATCATAATTTTTCATACTAGGGTAACACTGCTAAATTCGTTGAGTCGGGGAAACAACGAATTTGGTTTTGTGTTAGTGTGCGTGTGTTGAATTTTGAATACATTCAAGTACCTACACATGCACACTAACAAAACAATCAATTGTTTTTGGTTTTGTTTACATGTTTCACCTTTTGTTGCACGTGACGTTATCTTTTTACTTTGTACCTCAGGTTAAACATTTCTAATGTTAAAAGCAGTTGAGTAAAAACTTCATTACTGCACTAGTGAAGTAATGCAAATCATTATCGACCATTTACAATCGACTTGGAAATCTATCAATTTGCTAACCAAAATCAATTTAATAATAACCTCTTTTTAGTGTATGATTCGAGAAAAATTAATTTTTATTATGCAGTCATTGAGAGATGACGATGACAAAGGCGTAAAATTAGTGCATTCAACCCTTTTATTAGAATAGAGGAAATTAAGAAGGAAAAAATAAGGTCTCGAAGCTGTTGCCGGTCGAATTAGCTGAACATTATGAATTGATTTATCCTTAGCCCACCGTACCTACACCGGTCTTGATCAGTTATTTTGGCTACGTCATTGATATTTTATAGTTAAATAGCGTTCATTGTGTTTGTGGTTCGCCTTATTTGTGAAAATCAGCCGTAAAATTTGGTGACATGCGAGCGCTTTCAAGAAAACGAAGAGAGAGAAAAAAAAAGTAATGGAAAAACATGCCTAATCCTATATCATACAAAAACGCTATCCGAAGGGTAAAAAGTTTGCAAACTTTGTATAACAAATTCATAGACATCCGTTTACGATAAACCGAATTTAACTTCGATTTTGATAAATGATTCCCATCCAACACCTTTGCTCCGACGTGTGTGTGTGTGTGTGTGTGAATACGTGTGTGCGTTTGTACGTGAGTTTTTTTCTCGTCACTTTGTCACTGTGAAACTTTCGTATCGACTTTGCCATTACATCGGTAATATCCGAAAAAATGCCATCCAATTTGTCATTTGACGAATGCATCATGCCAACGATAGGACATTAATTTCGTACCTCAAAGTTTTCTGAATCAACGTTTTTAGTTTTTACATTATCACCTCCTCTTCCGACTTATCATTTTAAATATATATACATATATGTATATGTATACGAACATAATACTCTACAGGCCTATATATGCAGATATATTTATATATTTTTTTAGTACGTGCGTTACAAACATTCTACGCGAAAAGACAAATTAAATATACCAGTATTTTGTTTGTCATTCATTAATTACTTCGAAGATTAATTTAAAATTCTTTCACAATGGGCCACACTTTTTCAGCTTAGTGGATTCGGTAAATGTCTGGCATAGTTGCGAACAAAATGACCTAAACAGTGAAAAATTATGGCTGATTTTTCCATCGCCTCTCCGAAAAAAAGTGAAGAAAAGACCTTGATAAGTTCATACCGAAGCCTATAACTCACATACATATATGTTGGGTTTACTGAGTTTTGTTTTGGGGAACGTTTTAATTGCATAAAACTTAATCTTACCCAAACACTATGTATGTCTAATCTTTAAAATTACTGGAACTGATGAACTATATCGTCGCAGTAAAGTAAAATATTCAATAATTAATGAAAATCGATATGTCCGACCTAAAGTACGATCATGCGAGCTGCGAGAAAATTAGTGAAAAGAAAGTAGTGTAAAAAGTTTACAGGTACTTACGTAATATCCGGCGGTGTAATATGGTGTCAGCCGAGTTTAATACTTACAATACGTTACCTAACCATAAATAAACACTAGGTAAGCCACTGATAGACGAACTTCAAAAAAGATCTGAGGCACTAAAGCTATATGTTCAATTTGAAAAAAAATTTTTGTTGATAGATTTCATTTATAGCAACTGTTTAAAAGGATACCGAATTTCACATTTTAAATTTGGTAAATAAAAAATTGTCTATACTTTTATTATACTGGTTATCTTTAAAATTCATTGCACAACAGTGTAGGTGATGACACGTAGGTATATACACGCAAAGGGAAAAACTATTTTACTCATTGCATTCAACCGACTTGAATTCTTTCTCACGTAGTGGTCCCGATTTTAAATCGATTCCAAAAAAATAGATCATAATCGATGCTTAAGAATTGATCAGTCGACATGATAGATCGCGAAAATAATTAGATAGATCTGAAATCAGTTTCATTGAAGATCGATCGCTAGATTCGATACGAATGAATTCGAAATTTTGAACTGATAAGTTTTATATATATATACGCGATGGTAAGTACTGCAGTGATTTAATTCATTAAATTTAATTGTATCTATAGTTGATTCCATACATTTAAATTTGACATAATAATAAAAATCAGAACTTATTCTGTTCCAGTTATTGTTTCTGTTCCAAATACCTAAGCGTCTCTAAGATGAGAACTATGCGCAAATTAATTTCAAAGCCTTCAGCCATTGTCTTTCATTAGAGGATCATTAGATCTAATGCATTATTTATTTACAGATTTATTTTATTTATGGAGCCAGGTCATTTCTTGTTTATTTGTTTTTATTCAACTTATTGCATGGGTTGGCTTCTGACGGTTCTGCACAACAACATATATATAAATTGAAATTGTATAGAATGTGCTGAATTTTATTTATCACCGACCATGTTCCACTGCCTATCAATTAATATCAAGTATCAACAATAACTTGATATATTTGAATGATATATTAGAACACGACTGCAATTTGTAAAACAAATACAAATTATACGTATGCCTCAGATTGCCAAAACTGCAGATAAGAAAATGCATCGAACCCGGAAGTCAGAATGATTTATGGTTGTACTGCCTATAGAGAAAAATATCTGACGAAAAAAAAAAATTGAAATCTTTCTTTAGGATGGATGAAGGACAATTAACGCTGAATAAGGGTGTTATTACTGTTATTGAATAAACTAACATAAAATAATAATGATAATGTTGAAAATACCCTTATTTCACCTATTTTGTTGAAAGTCACTGAGACAGATACAGATGGTCGAACATTTACTAATCAGTTTTAATGGCTTATTATTATACATATTAATTTAAATAGGGACATAGGCAAAGTCATTATCAACAATTTTAAATATGTACTACCCAATAAGACAAAAAATCGATGACTGATTGTGGGGACTCTCCCGTATGAGGTATAGGGGCTCGGACCCCTCGACGACAGTCGCCGCCCCAAAGGGCAGGCAAATAATCATCCTTGTGACGTTAAATACACAAAATACGTTCGATGATCGTAATTACCTGTATGTACTTGCAGGTAATGTACGAGTACCAAATCGTGACACAATAAGATGATGTCACGATTTGTACACAAACCGGCCAGCCATCTCTTATCTCAATAGGGGATGATGCGACCTGGCCGTTCTCACCAACGTACGTATTATCTTACGTACGTGCGTTTGTGTGTGTGCAAATAAGCCATATATAAACCACCCAAACCAGCTCTAAAATCGCCAGTGTTCGCCTTGGTTTTGGCTTACCCGTACTTATGTACAAAGTGGTTGAACACGCTTAAATTCTGTTGAATTTCCTTCTGGTGAGAATATCTCTCACGACAAGGTATTCCACATTGATATTTAAAAAAATATTTTTTTCGTTGATTGTTTATGATCATATGATTAACTTTTGATTCTGAAAAATCAGTCAGAAACCTTCATTGATACCACTTTCACATAGAGTAAGCCTGCCTGCTTAGAATTTAGTCATGGACACAGGCCCATATTCACAAATCTCACTTTCACCTCCCTTCACTTAAATTTCACTTTAAAAAAGTTTTTTGCACAATTTCGTTCTTAAAAATTGGTGACATTTAGTGATGTGTCATTCCATCTGGAAGTACTTCCAATGAACACTCTTTTTAAGGAATGACTCGGAGCCATTCTACTTGGCAAAAGGAACTAGTTCCATTTTTTTTCTCACTCTCATTCATTTATTCCTTCATTCAGTTCATTTTACAATGGGTACAGTTTTATTTGATTACTTTTAGTTCAGTGAATTAGCATGTATCGACACTTGCTTTCGTTCTTAATTCATTCGTTTCTTTCCTTCCATTCTAACATTCATTCAAGGACATCTGATGCATCTCATTTTTTTAAACTGGTGGAACTAAAGGAACCAATGAAGCACTTCCTAGAACTACTTCCACTTACAGAGTTGGATTGGTGGTAGCATATCCATGAAGAGAACTAAAATTCTCATCACTAGTGACATTGCATCTCTTACGAGAGTTTCCATGTAAAAATAAAATGTTACCACACTCGTAAATAGAAAATTGTCCCATAAGTCATTTTTAAGTGAAGTTTAAGTGAAGGGAGGTTAAAGTAACCATTGTGAATATGAGCCACAGTTTTACAGGTAAGTTGATTATGTTTGAGTTGATGGTTATGTTGGCTGCCTACAGTACTGTATCTGCAAGTGCCTAAATACATAGGTATCATCTGTGTTTCCTCTATACCGCAGAGTGTAGAATCGCCAAAAATGAATAGTGAAAAAATTTTATGAAGTTTGGTTTGTGATATTATATGGGTAATAAAATGCTGAAGTTGTTTTCCTTATTTGACTTATCCATAAAATTTTTCTATTCAGGTAGACTTCTTTATATTTTGCCGCCCATGTTTTAGGGGGATGAAAGAGGAAAGAAAATTTCTTCACTCTTAAAAACCAACTTCTGCTTAGTTGAAGATTGACTTTTTTTTTATGGTTTCGTGGTTATAATTTGGCTCCACACCCAAATATCGTGGATTCGAATCCTACCAGTTCCCATCTCGAAACATTATGGTGCATTGGTATACGACGCGGTCTGATTGCAGCTATACGTGACAATCAACGATTCCAGAGGTCTGCTACTGAGTGGTTTGATTGCAGCGACACTTGATAACCAATATAGCTGTAGGCATAGCTTACTGATTACAGCCTACGAAACTAGTTTATCTCATTGTTTACGCCGATCCTGCTCTCCACGTGTTGTTCAATTTAGTATCCTCCCCAGCTTATAATTTTAGTTGGTACCTAAAACATGCTACGCTAAACACAGTAATAATAATTATCATAATAGTAAAAAAAAAAAAAAAAAAAAAGGGAAGAAAATCTCATTTCCCTATAGGTACCCTAATCTGTCTCATATATTAGCTCTTTCCTCATGTTATAAATATGTAATAGTGGATGTGGAGCGATCAAAATAACGTAATTTTGTATATTATTCAGTCTTTTAAGTGCGTGTAGAAAAAAGTTGACTAGTTGACTTAAAATTTTACTAAAACTTTTAAAAAATTCACGAGAGTTAGCTAAGTGAGAAAAAAATGAAATGAACAAAATGCGAAGCGAGCCCGCTGAGAACACAATTTTTCAGGCAATTTTTGGCACATTATCAAAACAACCCCCTCGTAAGTGCGACGCTTATACCGGATCCGGAGCAGGAGATGTGAGAGTAGATGAAAAAAAATAAACCTTAATAAAATGCTTTATCAAGAGGAGAAGAAAAATTAACAACGAAATGAAGTGGGTAGGTACCTACGTACAAATACCGGTAACTGAGTGCTGCAGTAAATGAAAAAAAGCTTTTTATTTCTTCATTTTTTCTTCCCCTTTCGCTTTATAAGGAAAAGAGAAATAAAGAGAAGCAATGAACTCGTATAAACAACTACATCGACCATTCTTTTATTTTCTGGCAAAAAAACTGAAAGAAAAAAAACAACAAATGGTACTGTTGCTTATGACGCAAATTTTTGTGCAAAACTGTTGGAGACATTTTTTCGTTCGAATGAAGCAGCAAGTAAAACAAAAAACCGTTGTGGTTTGTTTTGCCCGGACCCTTGAGAGAGTATTTTCGGGAATTTCAGTTTCCACTGTAAAGCTATCTAGATATAAGAAGAATGTCTTGCCCATCCTTGGGAGCTGTTATCTCAATCATAAGACCTACAGAATTTAAATTTATGTGAAATGTTTAGAATGTTGAAGTCTTTCAATGAAATAGATGATTTTCAGAATTAAAACTTATTTCATTAATAATTAATAGTTTCAGTTGATATTTTAAAAGCATTACTGTTCGGTATTTACCGCATATTTCGAGTCGTTGTATAAATTTTTTTTTTTTTCATGTCAAGTCTCTCAGTGTTATAGGTTCTGTAGAATGAAGTCTTTCATCAATGGGAGGTTATTTTTACTAAAAATGGAGAGGCATCTGTTTACTCAATTTACGCAGCATTTCTTCGAACTCCATAAAGAGGTCCTAAGTTGTTTCTTCACTTCACTTGAATTGGAGGCTAAGCTTCGTCGTGTATGAGTGTCGTGACTTTTAGAAATTATCTAAACAAAAGTAGTAAATTTTAACTTGTGCATGGAAGACATCTCAAGATTAAGGCAATGGTGTGCCTAATACTATTAGTCATTATAAATACGGAGCGAACTTAATTATCTTCACCTTTGCTTACTTGTAAGTCCCAATTTCTGAGTTCTTGAATGTCTAAAGATACGTTCTTCCCTTTGAAATCTGCTATGTAGCCAATTTATAAGTTTTCGAATATGTGAGAATTACATAACAGATAAATAAATTTCATGCTAAAATGCATTATAAATATAATCTTAGAGTGAGAAATTGTTTTGTTAATAAAGTCGGATAAATTTCATTTTCTCATATTCTTATCCGAATCATAATTTTTGAAAACATCCGAGTTTTTTTTATACTCCCCAAGCTCTTTTCCAACACCGAAATTGGGGTGGATTATCTCCAGAGGTAAGTTTGAGAAGTAATATTTGATGTTCTTGACGTTTTTTTTGTAAGCCTAACTTCATTTAAATTGCTGAACTGATTTTAACGACACTAATATCAATTGGGTGGGTTAAAAGTATACGAATATTCAAAATGTTATACATGTATTTTTCAATAAATTTTATTTTATATATCTCACTCCTCAAAAGAGAAAAAAAAAACTCAAATTTCAGTTTATTTCAGATAGTTCATGTCATTGGGGTTATTTTTAGAGTATTCAGTTCTAGATTTAGATAAATTTTTATTTTGACCAATTCCAAGTGATGAGAAATTTGAGGTGACTGGCAACTCTCCGTATATTTTTCTTGTTACATACCAATTTCAGTGTTTTTCCTGTACCGTTTCATGGAAAATGTCTCATACGCACATTTGAATCGAATAGTATCTATGGGTAATTATGTGACTTCTGTTTGTTTTGTTTCTCGACCACTCACGGTCGTATAATAATGTTTTTATTTGCATTTGTACATGTACATACTTATTTCTGATTCTGAGTGGTCGTAAATTAGACTACGGTTTCTCTCAGATTTACAGTACCTATATATTATTTATTTTGCAAGATTCACAATTCTTAGCCTAATAGAGGAGCCGCTAGTGCTCCAACGAGCTTTTGTGGATTTTTATGACACAATTGTTTTCAGAAAATAATACTTGCAGACTCTTATATTTGAAATATTTTTGGAAAAAAAAAAATTATTGAAAAAATATAGGAAGGTATCGCATTCGATCTCAGGCAATGTTTATTTTTGCTCGGTTTTTCATTTTTTGGGTTTGGTTCCGTGGATATTTTACCCAACGCAGCAGGGTCTGAAGGATATGTTTGATATGTTTGATGTAGAAATGGAAAGGAGATGGTCGGGATCTATTGGCCGATGGATTACCAGCATGAATGTTTCAGTTGCATACTTAGAGCACTAATGGAACCGAACCGAACGTACCACCATTTTGAGATGGAAATGGGCCGATGGCTGATCTCAAACTAACAAATTTGCGACTAAATCGTATAACTGTGAAGGGGCCAGCCTGATACTTGAATTTTTTTCTAAGTTCAGTTTACGCAATTATATGCTTTTATCAATGATGAATTATTTTAGGCTATTTGAAGTATTTTTGAGAATAAATGAGAAATTAATGATTGGAATTTAATAAAATCGCATTTATATTATCTTCGAACATCAACTAAAGAATCATAAAAATTTCATTGTTTATGATGATACGGGTCTGTAACAAATTGTTTTTGAACCAGATTCATTCATAGTTTCGGATTTTCTACTCGAAATGAACAACCAGCGAACAGTATTACACAAAAAGTCACACCAAATAATTTTCAAACATTGTTGAATATTGCTTTGTAGCTGAGAAAATTCGTTCACAACAAATTGTACTTGGACAAATTCATCCACAGTTCTGGATTTTTAAGTATAACTCGTGAAATAACGAACGGATTTCAATATAGAATTTCAACCACATCATTATCGCACGTTGTAGAATGACCTATTAAAACTTGGTTGTTGTGTGTTGCTCCATTACGAAACTAAGTCCCTAAAAACAGAGTATTTGTATCTTAAACCTGATTGTCCCAAATTGGAGAGTACTTCCTAGATAACAGTTATCGGACAAAACCCAAAATTTAAATTTTCCTGATATCTTAGTTGATGTTTGAAAGTAATTTAGAAGTGATTTTAATGAATTTCGATCATTACTTTCTCAATTATTCTCGAAAATACTTCAAATAGCCTCAGATAATTCATCATTGATAAGAGCATATAACTGCGTAAACTGATAAGGACTTGGAAAAAAATTCAAGTATCAGGCTCGCCCCTTCACAATTATTTATATGGTTTAGTCGCAAGTGAACTAACAACCTTTCATTTGAAAATCCCAATATCTAATCACCAGGCCCATAGCCAGACAGTTTTATCAGCAGGGGCTATTGAAATTGTTGGGGGACGCACTTTCACTCCCCCTCCCTTCCAAAGGCCTCGAATCCCACTGATGTCAGGGAGACGAACTAAAGATAACTTTTTATTGTTATTTATCTGAAAATTTGATGTTTATACTCGGTTGTATTTATTCCGGATTTATTTCATATATTTTTATTAGCTCAGATGTTCATCTTGTGTTTTTTACGAACTTCCTATTTTCTCATGTGGTAATTCGATTCCATCGATTTGGAAGTTTTCAAATATTCTGCAATAAATATCACCGTAGCCCCTACTACGTTAATGTGACTACTTTCCTTATTTGCGAATATTTTCTATTTTCCGATTTTGTTCCCGGTGTACGATTCTGTTACATTAGCTGGCTGGCTAGCAGGCAGTCCTGAGAAAACAAAAATTTAGTCTTTTAACGTCTGCGCCGCAAATAAAATTATTTTTGGACCCCCAGTTCGATAAAAAAAATATAAAATCTGTAAAAAGTGCCTTGTTCACCATCTTTTAATCGTCTTTCGTAGATTTCACTGTATTCCTGGAAAGACAAAATAGTCGCGATTATGGACCCATAAATTAAGTTTCGTTTCTTCTTTTGCCGGCGGGATTCGCAAAAACCAAAATTCAAAGATTCACTTCCGACCGTTTAACGATGTTTGAAAACCATTAGTAAAAATGCGTTTCCGTTTTCATTTTGACTGAGGAGAAAAAAGTGTATAAGAGAGAGAGAGAGAGAAATAGGCAGTATGCGAGAGAGACTGAGAAGGGGAAAAAAGAAAAGTTTATAATCCGCGGAAGAAAACATTGGAGGCAAAAAAAAAAAAAAAAAAAAAGGAAAAATGTCGAGTCGTAGATTATCAATGAAATTGAGGGGACACGCGAATAAAAGTTTCAGAAAACGATTATTGCTGGAAATTTTTTATATTTTATGCGACTACAATTTAGAACAAACCAAAAGCAACAAAAAAAAAAAAAAAAAAAAAAAAAAAAAACGAATAAAGTTATCGAAGTTGTATTGCAACGATAAGTTAGGTTCCGAATTTTAGCGTTCATATTACACCATAAAACTGAAAAACTGAAAAATTGAAAAACTGAAAAATTTCATTAAGGTCTCCTTGACCGGAAATAATTTTACAATAGGGCCCGTTGACTCGTATCGTTTAAAACAAGGAAAAAATGTTTGAAAAAAGAGGCAACTTTTAGTTTTAGGAAGTAATTTTTTTCATCCAATCTCGATATCGAATCAATGTGGTGCATAATTGCGTTGAAAGTTTTGGGAGAATATTTGCTGTATCTTATTTTCAGTGTATGTTTCCTGGTTTATGAAAGCGATTTTTTCGTCGACAAATAATTAAATGGGAGAATTTTTCGGGCTGTTTCGGTTTGTAAGGTTCACTTGTACCCATATATTTGAGTCCGAATAAAATCTTGACGTCGATTTTGTTTTGTGCTCTTGGTCTTATTTCAAAGATTAATCGTAACTCTATCGACAGATGTTGTGGGGCTAGAATCATTTATTCTCATTCAATTTGTGAGTCACCGAGAAAGGATATTTAGATTTAAATATGTAATATGTATCGTTTTTCCCATTCATTTTTGGCACTATCTGTTCTGAAGTTCGACCAAACCTCATACAGACTATGATACGGGGATATTTCCCTATGAGTAAGACTGATTTAGATCAATCAACAATCGCACTATACGCCTATATGGTACATGGTGATTGGAGAAATCCTCGCCAATTGTAATTCTTCTATTCTCTACAATTCTTTGAATTTACTGTGTAGTTATAAAATAAACTTTCAGTTCTTATTCAACGACCAAACAGCCAATATGATGTGAAATCTTAGTGCTGATAAAAATTTGGTGATTGTTACTAAAACGTGGTGTTGTTCACTTCCATATTCTTTGATGCTGAAATGCGTTCCCATTGGATATAATAGGGGAAGTGTGCTTTATATCCAGCGCCGGATTAAGGTTTGAGTGGCTCCTGGGCAAATCCCTCAAGTGGGCCTTTTCATTAGAAGAAAAAAAAGGTATTTTGCTGAAATCTACTGAAATCTGTGCCAATGTATATTTACCTACAAAAAGACATTACTACAAAGAAAACGATATTATATTTCCATGAATTATTATTAAATTGTTACAAATATGATTAAAAAAAAATTGTTACGTACAAAACTTATAGCTAAACTAAATGAATTAGTCTAAAATATACTGTAGTAGGGTGCAATTAAAAAGAATTAAACATTTATCACACTACCCAGCAAACAATTCACAGCTAACTGGTAAAAAAATTAGGAGTGTCCACTGCTAATTTTAGTGGTTCTTTAGTATTCTCACAGCTAAAAAGCAATGCTAAATTAGTCGTCACTCCTAATTTGGCACACTTTTTACTGCTAATTTAGCAGTGAGACATTGCATAGCTGTGTATTAGCCGTAAAAAGTGTGCCAAATTAGGAATGACGGCTAATTTAGCATTGGTTTTTAGCTGTGAGAAAACTAAAGTACCGCTAAAATTAGCAGTAGAGTTCCCAAATTTTTTTACGAATTGTTTGCCGGGTATCATCAAAACTTTTCGATTTGAACCAAATGCTAGAATTTAGCAACCACATATTTTGAAATGTCATTTATAGTCTATCAATAAAAAGATGGCATTCATAATATGACCTAGAAAAAAAATTATTCAGAAAACAATTGGCCAAGGCAAGGAATGTAAACTACTTCGTACTAGGTAGTCTCGTTGAGTGTAAGTACAAGTAGAAAGTCTTCTCACATATACACACAATGGGACTACCTATTATGAATAAAATTAGTTTACCTTCCTTGGGCGGGCTTTTTATATTCCTATAATGTCATAAATTAAAACATACACTTACGCTGGAGCTGGGCTGTGAGGCTAAACCTAAGTGTACCTATGTGTGAATTAGGTGTGCTTATAATGTGAAGAGCGAAACAGTGAAGGGTCCTTGTTTTCTGACGTGGTTTTTTTTTTTTCAAGGTCATATTTCAAAAGCCATTTTTCATGCGTTCATGGATAGACCATATGCAAGTTTTTTACATTCCACTAGCATTTTAATGCAGTATTTGATTTATAAAAATTTTTCAAAACCCAGAAGGCCCCCTGAAGCCTTGGGCCCCTGGTAAATCGTCCATCTTGCTCAAAGGGTTAATCCGGCACTGCTAATATCGCACAGCATCTTAATATCGCACACCAATGTTTTGTCCATGGTGAATACTGCAATCTACCACAAGTCAATTAAACTTAATCCTCTTAAATAATATTTCATCATACCGCTTTGTGGGAAACACTGCAAACTAAATTGCATCTTCAGTCATTGTTTTTTTTTTAATTTCATGTTGATGGAAATATTCTTGAAAGCTGCTTCCACATCGCATACTATCAGAAAAGGTAAGTGCTCCTGAAAATCTGACTATATCAGCAATATCTATCTCTACATGATGTATTATTATTTTTACCGCAATCAATATTGACTAAAACCTCTGTATTGTTATGAATGTCAGCCATATTTACTTATACAAGGGTGCCTAATATCACCCCATATGTGTTGCTCTAACATCGCACTAGGTGATATGAGGAACAGTCAACAATTTCATCATTATATTGATATAAATTAATATTTTTTTGCAGATAGCAACAAAGAAACATGTACAATGGTCAACGGAAAATAAGAGAAATGCATTATTAGCTGTTGGATGCAAAGAAAAGGCTGTGGATAAAAAATTTGAAAATCTGACATGTTGGAACAAAAGAAGCCAATGAATTTTATGTCAGATTCAGATTCAAGTGAAGAAGATTTAGCTGTGCTGCTGGCTGTCTCTCTCTACTGATGAAGAGGAAAATGAGGATGACTGTGAATGTCCATATTGCAATGAAACTTTTTCTTCTGAAAGGGCAGGAGAATAATGGATTCTATTTACAAAATGTCACATCCAGTGCCATGAGCAATGTTCGGGATCAGATAATTATAAATCCTCTATTTATTCATTTTCTTTAAATGATTAAGAAATTAAAATGTCATTTTTAAAACCATTTTGTCTACTATTTTTTAACTCACGTTTTTCTTATATTTTTTGGTAGGTAATTATATTTTAATATTTTGAGCTACATCCTTCCATTATCATATTAATAATATAATAAAATAGTTTACTGTATTATCCATTTGTTTCAATTTTATTTATCATGCCCAATGTGGAATTATGTATGATTAAAAATTGTGTTCCTAATATCACATACCCTGTGAGATATTGGGAACACAATTATCATTCACAAAAAATTTATGTTTCTTGTTTTTTAGTTCTGAAAATCTTGAGGCAATATTAAACCACTTTTTGGACTTGTAATGATAAAGGGCTATGGTTTGACAATCCATAAATATAATTTCAGTTTGTTTCCTTGCAACAGGGGCTGGATAAATTTGTATTAACAAAATGGGTGTGATATTAGGTATACTTCCTTTAATGTTAATTAACTACGCTTACTTATGCACCTAGATGTATAATTCGAAGTGAAACAACCATAATCATAATGAAGTAGTCAGTTCACACTACCATTGTTGGGACATGTGGTGTAGCGGAATGAGAGAGGTATTTCATGCAATGATGGCTCAATAAGGGTATTCCTTTTCTCAGTGATATGGTTTCCAGAAGGAGAAGGAAAGAAGGATTCATTTTAAAATCGCAACGAAGTATGGCATATTGTTATGCAGAGAGGTGGTTCTTCGCTACCATTTTGGAATCATTCTTTTTTTTTTATTCATATTTGTCATATATTTATGATCATTTATTTAAATTAGTAAATTAGTTACCAAAAATTGCTATGTCGGGAAGTTGGATGTATTTGTAAGTCCCCTCTTTTAAGTGGCCCTGTTCTTTGGGCTCAGCATCATAGGCTGAGTACGCATTAACTCTAGATACCTCTCTTCAGCAACCACTCTATTTATGATCGTCAGAAATATTATCTGATGATGTGACATCATGAAATAATTTCTAATGAAACCATGTTTTCAAAACACATATTTTCATGGTAATTGTAGCTTCCTGGTATCGATGATGGCGAAGCATAGGGGCAATGCGCACATGCCACAAATAGCCCCCTTAACACCGTACTTCATGTCTTCAGACAACCCTTTTAGCCTGGGTCAGGACATGAGGAAATATTTTGGCGCAGATAAACCGATGTCCCAATTTTTTCCCCTCCAATTGGTAACTTATTTTTCTTCAGCAGCAGCAGGATCTACGGCTCTTCCCTCTGCCTTCTCTCCATCTTTTACCACTTACACTCCGTATTCATCTTCTTTTTCAGGATTTTGGTGCAAAAGGGGACACTTTGTTCATACATGTGGAATGCGTAGCATTAGCTTGATCGGCTGTTCTGGGTGAGGCAATCTTCACCCATATCTTCCAGAGACTATTGCGCTTCTTCTCGCTCCTAATCCCAGGCTCAGCACTGACGCAGAATGTGCATCGTCATAATCTCCCTCTCGACAATTCAGGCATATGGGACTTTCTCTAATACCCATCTGGTTTGGGTATGTCCCCAAGACCCCATGGCCGCTGAGTATCTAAGTAAGGTTGAAGTTTACCTCTCCATGGAGTCTGTTCATCCTCTCTTCGATGCTTGATTTAAATTAAATTTGATTATAAGTAGCCTATAAGCAGCCATATGTATTTAAAGGTTTTATAATGAAAACTGAAGTGAGAATTGAAAATGTTTGTAGGCGATTTAAGCTGCATACAGTTATTTCGAAAGGGAAAATTTCAGAAAAATTAAAAAATTAAATGAACTCCTGAGTCCTGTTTATTCACTTTGATCGAGTCAAAATTGGGCTAAGTCGTTGGAAACAGAAAAAGTATGTGTCTAAAACAATTTGCATAGCGCACGTTGAAAGGCAGTTCCACAAAGATATGTTTTTACGAAACTGCCTTTCAACGAGTGCTATGCAACTTGTATTACACACATTCGGTTTTTTCTCCTGTTTCGATCGTTCCAGTCCAATTTTGACTCAATCAAGGTGGAAGCAAGACTTTTTAAATAGGTTTCTTTTAGAAATCTACTTATTACGCTTGGTGCGATATTAGCCCCCCCGGGTTGGGGGTGGGTACGTTTTTCGTTTCATGATTTCAGGAAAATTTTGCACAAATAACTCAAATTCATATACATATAGGTAGATAGATATAAGTTTTTTATCAGATAATCACGAAATTTGGTACGTACGTTTATACTAAACCCGGGACCAGACTTATTGATGTTGGTGCGGATTGGCCGGTTCTTCCAATACCATCATTTTTGTTTTTATTTTGGCTATAAAATACTCAATTTTGTATCAATAGCCATGAAATTCGGAACAGTTATTTATCATAATTTATTGTACGCTAGGTACCAATTTTGGCGTGGATCGATCGCACGGTACTTCCGTTACCGCTATTTATTTTTTTTATATTGGACATGAAATGCGGAATTTTAAAACAATATTTACGAAATTTATTTATTGTAGCATAATATCAGTTTTAGTGCCGATCGACCAGACGGTACTTCCCGTGAAGATATTTTTTTCGTTTTTAGTCTGACTATAAAATGCT
Organism: Ericerus pela; assembly: GCA_011428145.1. Lineage (NCBI taxonomy): Eukaryota > Metazoa > Arthropoda > Insecta > Hemiptera > Coccidae > Ericerus > Ericerus pela. The sequence goes on from WOFM01000325.1 coordinate 4,274,856, forward strand.
TAATTTTGAACGAATATTTATTATAACTGATTGCAAAATTCTACCAGTTTTCGTGTAGATCGACAGGATGGTATTTCCTTTGAGTCAATGTTTGTTTTTAATGATTTCAAAGTGTGTAATTTCAATATTCAGAACAAATATTTTCAAGTACTTATTACGTTTAGTGCGTTATTAGCCCCTATGGTTGGGGGTGGGTATGTTTTTTATTTCATTACCTCAAGAAAATTTTAGCACCAATAACTCATATTCATATATACATACCGGGTGACCCAAAAGTCACATAACCCAAATCTTCAAATGTACAAATTTTGAAAAAAGAGATACAAGGCTGAATCTTGGCACAGTAGCAGAAGTTGGTTACTCAATTATTCATGCAAAAAATTGAGATAAGAAAGTGAAACTTTACCTGCTTAATCGGGTAATTATCCTCCATTATTGTGACAAGTTTCAGAATTTTTAGAAAACTTTGGCCACTTAAAATTTTTTAAAGTTTGTTTTGCCACAAATACAAAAATTGAAATTAAAAATCAAAAATTACTCAAAATTAGACTACTATAAATTCATAGTTGAAATTTTGCATGAATAATCGAGTAACCCACTCCTACAAGAGTTCAAAATTTCAGCCCTCTATCTCTTTTTTTCGAATTTTTATATTTGAATGTTTGGGTTGCACAACTTTTGGGTCACTCGGTATATATATGTATATATAAGTCAATTTCTTGTTCCCATGGTAAAGGTCGCAATTTTTGTCCGATAATCACGAAATTTGGTACGAACATCTCTACCAAGCCAAGGACTAGAGCTCTTGATTTTGGTGCCGATCGGCGGGATGGTACTTCCGGTATCACCATTTTTGTTTTTATTTTGGCTATAAAATGTTCAATTTTGCACCAATAGCCACGAAATTCAAAATAAACATTTATTTTAATTCATTGTAGTATGCTATTAATTTTGGCGTGGATCGGCCAAAAACGGTACTTCCGATATCTCTATTTTTGTTTTTATATTGGTCATAAAATGCGGAATTTTAGGAACCACATGTCCGAAATTTGAAAAAAGTATTTATTATAATTTATTATAGCATGCTACCAATTTTGGTGCGGATCGACAGGCTGGTACTTCCAGTGAACCTTTTTTTCCTTTTTTTTTTTTTCTAACTTGCATAAACTTTTCTTTTTTCAAAAATTAACCGCATGTTCGTGTTATCTTTTTTTTTATTTCATAATTTTATCAGATTTCTTTGATTTTATTTGAAATTAAGTATATGATTATTTACCATACTTTATAATCTTAATTAATTTTTCATTTTTTCAAGTAATAATGCTTTTAGATTTCACGTTGTCTAATATTTCGTCAGCAGCTAACACATTTCATGCAATTACAACATACCATTAATGCATTTAAACTTATAGACAATTAATATGACTATCAAAATTCATAATTCTTTTTATCGAAAACCTAATTTTTCTACCAAGGCTTGCTGCGCTAGTTTTTTTATTTTTTTATTTTTTTATTTATTTTTCGGAAATTTGTCTTCTCATTTTTTTTTACTGGCCTTCAACGCGGCCGATTTTGAAGAGAGAGCTTACGTGAAACGAACTGTTTTTTTTGTCTGAACGACTTTTATCATACCCTTGTGAGATAAGAAGAGAAACTGGTAAACCCCGTATAATATTTATCCTTCAATAAACTATAAACAGTGGTGGGATATTTATAAAATTATTGAAATTCTTTAAGTAATCTTACCTTTTGGACAAATCACTGTCCAAAAAATTTGGAAAATCCCAACACGTGAAATGTTTTTAATATTAAAAACCGTTTTCTATCGATTTTAATGCACGGAGAGTGTGCACTGAACGCAACTATAGTCGAAGTGTATTTCTCGTTAATGTTTTTGTTTTTCAATTATTGTTTATGGATTCGATCTTCTGAAAATATTACACTGTTTGTAAGGGCCCCATTAATGCGTGTAGGTAAGATTGGCATGGAGGTCGAATTAAAATTAAAGGGTTCACGTATGAGGTCGTGTACAGTAACGGCCATTTGTGTGAGTATAAGAAGGCAATTCTCTTTTTTAGGGAAATTTGTTGCACGTGCGAAATTCAGTTGGCATAAGAGAATACAAAGCAGTTATTCGCTCTTGCGCTTCCCTCTTCAGTCACTGTTGACACATAATTGCCCCTACTATTTAGGTTCTCCTCTGCTTGTTTGCTACCCTTACTTCATACGAATATTGGTTGCCAACAACGCGCAGTTTGTTCGAGAAAAAAAAAAAAAACAAAAAAACTGAGCATATAGCTATTTGCACAGTATTCATATCGTATCATTTTTCGGAATTTAAAGTGGCATTAGTATTCAGATGCTTATTTTTTTCCCATCTTCTCCAGCAAAATCGATTTCTTTTTTTTTTTTTTCTCTTCTTTGCATCAAAGTTGTTCGCTATACCATCATCAATCGCTTATAATGACGTGATACGAGTTTAATTGGAAATTGCTCTCAGACATGCAAACGACAGTAAACTTGTATAGTTTACTTTTTTTTTTTCTTTTTTTTTTCGAGCCAATAAACGCTATTAACGATCAATTTATTCAGCGGATAGTTGAAAGATGACGGAGAAGAAGAAAAAAGTATTACCTACTAAACGATATTCAATATTTATGAGGTAGGTACCTACGAAGTCATTCTTTCTTGAAAAATTTCATCGCAAAAACTATATTATGATCGCCGGAATTTACGTAAAAATCTGTCGTAAAAAAAGTTTTCTCATTCCGTTAGTTTCGCGGTTTCATAATTTAAATGCGGGCAGTTTCGTCTTCTATTTGTCCGCGTCTTTAAAATGAGGATCGTTGGCCCCTCCTCTTCTTCATAATTATAGCCAAACACCACCCTGATCTGTATTCGGCAATTACTGAACTCTAGAAGGAACAGGCCAATACAGAAGTCAGCCTGGTTGAACTTAGCCTTGGTCAGCGAGTGACAAACTCACCACAAGCTGAGTGGTTGCAGCTGCAGACTCATGTGAGGTCGATTGTTTTGAAATATGATGAATATATGGCTAATGACAAACAAGTTAAATTTCTAAAAGACTTGGCTCACATTATACTGTTATCCTAAAAAATGCAAATAAAACTGATGACACTCTCGAAAAACTATCCGACACCCATTTACCTAACAAGACATTTCCTTGAATTTTTTTTAGCTGAAAATACTGTTGGGCCTTATACTGTTGGGTAAATGGGTGTTGGGGAAATGAACTTGGGTAAAAAAAACTTCAGGAAAATGTTTTTTTGGGAAATGGCCTGTCACGGAAAGGGATTTGGGGAAAAGATCTGAAATCTTTTAGTTTATTTCATTTTACAGGCTTCATTGCATGACCGTTTTTAGTTTACTACCCGGTACAAGGAAATTTTGCTTCAAAAATAAACGTAATCGTCTAACTGCGACTCATCCCCTTTCTGCTTCATTCATTACCAACTGGTAGAAGTTTTTATGGGGTCTACATCTAATACGAAGTTTTAGCCCAAAAACAACTAGATCTCATCGAAAAGTCAATTTTCGAGATTTTTAAAGTAGATTTTTGATTTGTCAAAATTGCTTGAGTATTCGGACGCAATGGTGGGAGTGGGTACATTTTTGTTTTATGGTAACATTTTGGCACCATTTTTAAGAATTCATTTATTTTTAAAACATGTACCTCCTTTTGCATCGAGTCCATTTCCAGGCGTAATTTTGATCAAATGGTTTTTCAAAATTTGAAAAAAATATTTGGATTCACCTAGGGAAGAACCCTATTGTTTTTGGTCCGGATTGGGCGTACAGTCCGTTTGGTATGTCCGTTTATATGCATTTTTTATTGAATAGCATGCAGGTCGCAATTTTCAATCGATTGGCTTTAAATTTGGTGTATATATGTATGTGTGTTTTACATCAAAGACAATACCAATCAATTTTGGTGCGGATAGATCTTACAGTATGTTTGACAGGAACAATTTTGTTGCATTTTTGGCAGATTAACGGTTTTAAAGGGAGTAATTTCTAAGCTATTGTCACGAAATTTGGTCCAGGTATTGATTTGAAGTATATCTAACACATTTCCAAATTTAGTTCCTATTGGTATAATGGTTCATTCCTTGGGGCTGTTGGAGGTGTTAATTTTTCATATTATCTTAATAAAAGTTGTAATTCTCTCTCAATAGTCACGAAATTTGGTAAAAAAAAGTACCTTTCATACGAAAACCAGATCTATCAATTTTGGTTTTGATTGTTCAACTTGTTGCCAACTTATTAGCTATTCGGTGTGATTTTCCCTTTTTCACTCTTCTGATAATTGTCCTGAAAAATTCGTTTTCCAGGCTTCAACGGAACGACGCTCGTTTTAGTCTAAAAACAACCCGGTCTCAGAAAAGTGGATTTTTGAGATCGTAAAGTCGATTTTTTTACTTATTAAAATTGCCTGAGTATTCGGACCCAACGCTGGGAATGGGTACGTTTTTCGTTGCATGATCTTCTCAGCATTTTGGCGCTATTTTTCATAATTCATTTTTTTTTTTTTTATACGTACCCTCTTTTGCGTCGAGTCCATTTCCAGCCGTATCTTATCCGTCTTTCGCTCTCACACGCTCTCTCAACTTACACTGGGCCATAATCAGGTGATCGCATTTTTTCTTGTCAAAGAACCACAGGCCGCAGCTTGGCGATTGTCGTTGCGTGACGCACAGATGGACCGGCTGCAATCAGGCTACGACGATCCGCACCCGAATTGCAACGGGCCGCGGCCGAAAAACCTCCATCAAAATATGACGCCATAGAGATGGTTACACCAACGTATACGAATCGAATTATTCGTGGTGGCATGAAAGTTGCTCAAAATTTGAAAAAATATTTCGTACGATGTGACTGTAAATTTTCTCGAAATTTCGCTCTTCCTTCGCCTACTTGTTAGGTGCTAAATTTCAGTTTATTTTCTCAAATTTCGTGTCATAAGCTCGAAGTTTGGTTGCGTTCGACGTTGACGCCACATTTCGCCTACACTGTGGAGTTTCGAAAATATTCGGCTGGAGAATGCTTATAGCCTGCAGCCAGTAAGTAATACGAAAGTCGTCGTCGTCGTCGTCGTCGATAACTTCGAGTCTCCTCAGCAATATACGTCAACAACCTCCGCATTATGTTCGCCAAATTCGTAGAAAGCGACAAAAACGTAAAAAATAAACTAAACTGGCGATGGTTAGATTTTAACCCACGCTAAAAAAAAAAAAAAAAAAAAAAAAAAAAAGTTACAAGTTACTTCCACCACCGCGCGATTTTGTGAAAAATTTCGAGAAAAAAAACTGTTTCCCATTAAAATGGATTAGCGAAAGTGCATGCCCCCCTTTCCGCCCCGAAAGAAGTGGCCTTTTTCGAGATGCCAAAACATTTCCACTTAATCCGAATTTGAATAATAGACGCTAACAACGACTTCAGCCCGAACAGATTTCGCCGAATCTTCTTCTCGAGGGAACGAAAGGCGCGCAGGATGGAGGAGCCCGCAGATGGCGCAGTTAATGGAGCTCATCGTCGGTGCTAAAAACAAAATACCAAATCCGCCCAAGAAAAGCAGCTCGGATGGCGCGAGTGAGCGAGTGTAGCGACTCATTCGAATGTCGAATGGTAATCGAATGTAAGGTGGCGGCCGCAGGGGTTGGGAGCGGGTACAACTTCCGCATCTTACGCCGTAATGGATATTCGAATTGTGTGAATCCTCCCTCGGTTTGCAGCTCGTTCGCTCACTTTGTCTACCTATCGCACGCTCATACGCATTCTCTTCGTCCTCATCCGCTCCTCTCGCTATTACTCATTTCCAGGTTGCACTTATCACCGTGCCACTGTTGTCACGCTCGTTGCAGATATATTCTCAAACCGTACGACATATGATACTGTCGTTGACGTTCCTACGCATGCGTTGCAAATTCCTCCGAAGTAAGATTCACGTCAGTTATAGCAAATTGTGCGCTATATTGCGGATACGGTGCCCTAAATGTTGCATTTTTGTCTTAATATTTTCGTAGAGAACTCAGTTATGGGCGAGGAGACGAATAAACTGAGGAAGATTAATGGCAGCACCAGCGCATACTTGGTAAGGTGCAAATGCACGTTTGCGTATAGGCATTCGAACCCTTTTATTTCGGAATATATAATAATCGAAAACGGTTTGTTTGATTTCGTACCAGCAGATGAGCGTGGAAACAAAGAGGAGAGTAATGGAATGAGGTCACAAATTTTCGGCTCGTGTACTGTTAGAATCAACGTTTTTTTGGTGTATCCCTGCGCTCATCTTTCACTTGGATGCTGGGCATTATTTGTACTTGGTGTTATTATATCAGCTCACATTTGAAAATACAACTATTGCATTCAGTGCAGTGGCGAGCTCTGTGGGCGTGATGTGGAAAAGCGCTGATCCTGCATCGTAGATCATGAATATATCAGTCACTCAAATTCTTCTGTGCACAATATAAATGAGTATATATACATATACATTTTCACTTTTTGCTCATTTTGACAATTTTTTGGAGTATGTACAGTCTCCACTGTTTTATCTATTGCAATGAAATTTTGGGATAACGTTAGAGGTTTTCATGAAAATTTTTGAAATTCATCCAGTAGTTTTGGATGGAGGGGTTCGCAAAGTTTTGCCAACCAACCACGTTGTTATCATGGTAACGCCTGTAACTTGAAAGATTTTGGCTTGAAATTTTTATGGTAGTCGGAGACTATTACAGAATGATTTGGCATTGAATTTGAGTGAAATTGGTTCTCTGTTCTTTGAATGACAGCCACTGCAAAATTTGACGCTTTTGTAAAACACACATTTATCGCGGTTGATGCACAGAAGAGATATTAACAGTGGGATTTATGGAAATATTTGTTAGAATTTGCTGACCAGTTTTTATCTAGTTTGAAGAATCCAATAAAATTTAAGAAATCCACCAGTGTGAAAGAAACCCAGTCCTCTGGTAATGAAAGTAAAATATTCTTGAAGAGCAGAGTTTCAGTCTTGCATTAATGAATTCCATTAATAATTAGTTATTTGAACAGTCCAAAATATCTCCAGAGTCAACCAACACTATTGAAAATCTTCACTTTCACTAATTTATCCAACCTGTCCAGAAATTTCATAATAACTATTTGGCGGTGAAGAATAGGACACATGATCGAGTTTCCCCACGCCTCCATGAATTCAATTTAACTCTGTAATTATTTTTATTTCATGTGAGAAAACCAAGAAGAAAGTATAACTTTTCTATGTAACAGCTCTAGAACATATCCACTCACCCTACAATGGCTTCTGACTTTTTTTTAATTGAAAATTTTGATATTTTTACCAAGTATTGCAAAAATTTGTCAAAGCAAGTGAAGCAACCTTTATGAATTTTCTAAGTTCTTTTTATAGTCACTGGTGCATCATTCTGTACTAACATAGTATAATTTTGTCCCTCAATACCTACTATATGCTGCATAATTCAAGATTTAGAATCACATAATTATGTTTTGTTAGTGGAGATATTGACTAGTTCTATTAGAAGAAGAATCTAAGTTTAGTTCTATCATTTCAGTTCCATATCAATTCTGCGAGTAAGTGACTAAGCTCAAAAGATTGATGTCTCAAATAGAACCATTTAAGAACATTTCCAATTTGAATATCACATGATAACCAATACAATCATATATTTTGAAGGAAGTTTTTGATATGTAAATATCTTAGTGGTGGTCTAGTGCTCTAGTAGAGGCTAAAATGAGAATGACGATCGTAACTCGTACGTCTTACGATATTGTAACTGTTGGCATGTAGGTGTGTGGTTGTGAGCATGCGCATTGTGCATGCATGTTTACTCATCAATCCTTCATGAGTCCCCACTGGAACTCACACCTTTTTTTTTTTAATCAAAAGCTCTCTCCGAGTCTGGTCATGAAGTTTGGCACCTATTGAATACTGAAGTTTTTTAGTGCGGTACATATTTCTATTTTCACTATGCGGTGAAAACTGGAAGGTAAAGGAGGCTAGCGCAAATCTCACAAATTTTGGTGAAGGAAAGAGAGAAATAAAAAGAATTTGTTAGTTTGCGTGTTTATTTGATTGTATTCAACACACGCACACTAACAAAAAAAAAAAATGAATTTCGTTGTTTCTATCCAAACAACGAATAATACTGTGTTACCAGCTGCAAAAGTAGGAATGTGTACCTACCGCATTAAATGATTCAGTATGCCTGTCCGCTTGCATATATAAGCACTGAAGTATGTTTTTTTTTTTTTTTTGAAAAATGAAATTGCCTCTTTGGAAAATCATTTTTGACAGCCTGTTATCAAGAAGTACTGTAAGTTTTACATTTATTTAGGTTACTTTTTTCCACAACCAGCAGAGCTAATGTTAATTGAAACTTGCTTCTCATTTTCATGTAGGTACTGTATGTCAAACGGATGTTGAAAAGTCAGTTTTCTAATATTGTTGCTCATTTTTCCCTTTTCAGGACTTATTTTGTATACTCAGTTAATTGTGGTTCTGTCAATGCAGTTTGAAAGTCTGCCTGTACAAAGAGCAGTCTGCATTTATTTACTTTTCAAATTTTTCTTGCTGATGGGCTTAAAATTATTTTTTAAAAAGGGTAATAGGGTAATATTCTCCAAATACTATTTTTTCCTCTTTCGTGCGCACACTGCTGGACATTTATTGCTATTTTGTTACAAAATCTCTGCTGGTTCCTCGATGGTCGCTGAAATTAATGAATCACACGATTTTTCTGCGAAAAACTAACTTTATCGCTTGTAAGTTGTATTATCAGGATCACTGAGGAACATGTCAAGAGATAATTGGCTGTCTGTGGCTGTGGCACGAAAAACACAAGTTTCAAAAATGTCATTTCTTTCATAAAATAAGCGTCTTTAAACCTCTCAAATAGCCCGTAATAATACATGTTTTGTATTTTTATCACAGAAGGAGGACATTTTACTTCGCGGATTGAACCCAAACATAAGAAACGAAATAACTATGTAATATAAAAATGACGTAGGTCGTGCCGAGGCGAAGAAACCATAATCTGCTCCAGATGGATAAGAATAAGTTGGATAAGTCGAGGAAATGGCGACGAGAGAGGCGAAAAAGAAAAAAAAAAAAGAAAAAAAAGGAAAAAAAGAAAAGAAAAGAAATCTCAAACCTTGATCCAACGTGTGGTGGAAAAAATCAGTGTTCTGTGCTTGTATAGTACGTACAATGTAGCAACTAATGAAAAGGGATTCCAGACAAGTCGTGTCACTCTTTTCGTGATAGATTGTCCGTAAATGGCGACTGTAACTCCTTCTTTTTTTTTTTCATTTTATAATTAATGGAAATTCGTTCTCCTTGTCAGTCCTTTACACGTTTCGCTTTTCAACGTTGCTCTAGGAAATGCTAATTTGTTAAAACTACTATCCCAAATGATGATAGACACAGCAAGGCAGTAGGAAAAAAGTTTTTCACTGGCGAGACGATGGTATTTTATTTTATTTTTTCCCCAACTTTCTTTTCTTTACCCTATCCTTGATACGACTAGTAAGTTTTTTTTTTTTTTTTTTCCTTTTCATCTTCACACTAAGTAAAATCTTTTGACAGAAAGTTTTTACTCGTATATCGCAGATTTACAATGATGCGTTGTTATTTAAACATTGCAGCGAGTAGGTAGTTGAAATAAAATTCGCATTCTTCATGTGTCATTTACTGTTGGATCGTTACACCTGAAACTGCTTGAATCGAATTTTTCGACTTTCTTTATAGGCCACGCGCAAAGTTGGCAAGAAAATTTTAACCAACTGAAAACTTTTTTACTTGTGCGAGTGCACGAAGTAGAATTTGTGTATTTTCTAAATTTACCGTAAGTATTCTGAATGATGTTGGCTAAGTAGAATCGGAATTCTCGTTTAGTTTATTAAATTTATGCTTGGTGAAAGACGTGCGTCTTTTGTTTTTGTGGTTTTGGTTTCATTTTTAATTTCAATTGAACTTTCAATTCACCATTTTCTTTTCAAAAGTTCTTTTTAATTGGTATGTATTTGTTTATTGTGAATGCTGGTTTCCAATAATGTCAGCTTCCCTTGACTTACCTTTCAGTTGCGAGTTTATTTACACTCACTAATTAGTGAAAAAGTTATCCTAACGCCATTTTCAGGGTCACGTGAAATGCAAGAAGTGATTCAATCGGAAAATTGACATTAAATTTTAACTCAGCCCCTCAAAACAGATGTCTGATGATATATCACTCAATATTTAACGAAAAAATTATCCTAACCTTTGTTTTTTGGGTAAAATGGGGCCCAAGAATCGGTTGAATTAAAAATTGGACTAGAAATTAGAATTCTGCACCTCATAAAATGTATTTAACAATGTATTTCTTAATAAAATTTTAAAAGTTGATCCTAACCCTTATTCTGAGATTGCAGTGGGCGAAACAATAAGTTGAGTTTTATATTGGACCAGAAATTTTAATTTTGCATTTCTAAAAACATATAAGATAATGTGCTTATCTCTCAATGATGTAGGATAAGTTTTTCAAAAATTATTGGAGATATATATATATAGAGAGAGAGAATAATCCACCTCACTCAACCAAAAAACAGATGGAGACAGATGAAGATGGAATAAAGGAAAAATTGACAAAAAGAGAAGTTTTCGTCTTCGTTTTTGACAGACAAATATTTGTTTTAAAAATATTCTCCAAAATTTTTTGTCATTAATTGGTCGGTCACGTTTTGTCCTGGAGCGATAAATAAAATCTACTTTTTCATCATTGTTTAACTTATTATTAGAAAAATTACCAACAAAATCCTGCAGAGTGTTGTTTTGAGTTTTATAATATAAATATATTAGACAATATTTTCCACAAACATAAGTAAAATTACTCTGTAATCCAACATTGTTATAATGCCAAATTTTAGAGTTACATTGCATAAAAGAAATAAAAGTAGAGTTAAACTTGGTTTATCCCACAATTTAGAGTTAGTATAACCGGGCTTCTTTTTATTCATCAGCTGTTAATGATTGCAAACAAGGAAAAATTTGCTTGGAACAAACTTGTCTTTTTAGATATGCAATGCAATCTATGTATCACCCAATTTTGTGATTAATGCTAAATGCAATGGATAGAAAATGTCTCGTGTTGGATCTTGAATCTCTATAAATGAATTGATATCGGCTTCTACCCATATGTAGATTTACTATCAATTGGTACCTATAACTGAATCAATGAATTTTGATATTGAAATATTATGGTGTTTAGGGTTTTTACTTGCAAAAAACCCTATTAAAATTTCTATGTTTTTCCTTTTCTTTCTTCATTATTCCTCAGCCTGAGTTATTTGTTTCTTTTTTTAAACTGTTAAAATAAAATTTTATATTTTATGACGATATCTGTGAACATTTATTTATTTATTTATTTATTTTTCTTCTTTTCCTTCTTCATTTTCTTCAACCTGTGCTTTATGTTTTCTTCTTCAATTGTTAAAAAATGAAAATAAAATTTTCATTCATACGATATTATCTGCGACCATATATTTTTTTTTATTCTAATTTTGTGATAAATTTATGGAAAATGTGACAATTGACAATAATGCTTCGATTTCAACTGTTTTGTCTTCGTTAAGAATTGTTAAATGAAATATACATATAGCTATATCACTTCCTTTCAACTGTTGTTTTTTTTTTTAAATACTTCTAAAATTTCTCAATTATTCGTATTATTTTATTTCCAGTTTTTATTCATAGTTGATGTTAATGGTGTCAACCCCAGGGTCACTTTTCATGACAAATAAAACAAATCTAAAAAAACAGAAAGAAAAAAAATTATATAAAAATAAAGCAAAAATCCTGTTGCCACATCTAGCGATGTAACTTGTTTAATAAAAGTACTTATTGGCTACTCTACTTCGAAAATATTTTACATATTTATTTTTTAACCATGCCAATAGTTATTCATTCGTTTCCACATGTCAACCAAGTACTTATTAAATAGTGAAGAAATAGCGAATTTATTAAAAATATTTGTAAAAATGTTCATTATTAATGGAAGTTTAATTTTTATCTTCCGTTGTTTTCGGAAGGTTCATTTTTAGTACAGTATAATAAATTATTTTCATTTCAAAAAAAAAAAAGCTACCTTCTGATTTTTTTTTTAATATTTCGTTTTTGATGAGCTTTTATTCTACTTACTACTGCGATTTTAAAATATTGTTTATTTTGTATGAAGCTAAAGCCAAAAAATAAAATAAAATATGTTCCGTCCCATTTCTGCAGACAAATCAGTTCGTCTACAGAAACGTGTCGAACAAAATATAGACAACTATTATTCTTAATTCTTAGAATAATAGCTGTCTATATACCGAATTGCTTCTCACGATCAGACACCACCAGATATGCTGACTATTTCATGTCATCATATTTGGCGGATGTTCTGTATCACGCCACCTTTTTGGTCGGCCATATTTGATAAAACAATGAAAACGAAGGTGATGTCGTGTCCTCATTTGGAAGACATGATCATTCCTAAACCTACAGTCAAGTAGACAAGTTAGGGTTCACACTAGTTGTTGTAAACATTAGGTTTCATTAGTCTTAAGAAATAGTATTAAGTATAATTTCGAAGTGTTGTAATAATTAACGTGAAATATTAATAAAAGATAATATAAAAGAAATTATCTTATTTGTTGAAGTAAATTCGAATTAACGAATTACTCTCACAACAAATTGGCGCCCGAACAAAAAAACCTTCGGAAGTAAATTTTTTTTTTAATTTAATTAATGTTGAAATTTTCGTAAAATATTTTTCAAATCGTGTGAAAAATAAAATTTTTTTTGGAGCTCGTAATTAATTGATTAAATTCTTAATAGAGCTAATAATTTTCATGTAATTTATAAAAAAATCATGGCTAAAATAATTCGAATAATTAGAGAGAAATTAAACAAACGTCTACGAAATCAAATCTTTATTGCAGAAGACTGCAAACATTTGATAAAGAAGAATAAAAATAAAAAACTTAAAGATAAATTAATAACAAAAAACAAATCTAAAAATAAACTTAAAAATAAGACAAAAATCCGGCACTGGTTCCTGCAATCAAAAAGAAACAAAGTCAGCTCCACCAGTACCCAGATCAACAACGCTGAGAACAAAAAATCACTCACCAACGGAGTCAACCAGAAAGAAGTCGCTCGTAACCTAAAGAATACTGCAGTAAATTATCCGTTACCAAACTGTAAGCAAATTTTAAATTTATCTTCCATTAATTCGGAACAATTCGAAACCGTTATCGATATCGTAAATAATATTGTAAAATGTAAAATATCCCAACCCTCGCGAATGTCTGAAAAAAGTGAAAGTACGAGTGCATCACTCCCGGATATTTTAGATTCAAAAGCCGAAGAAAATATTTTGGAATCTGAAGATTACCCTAAAAATTTGTATGAGAATTTTTCTGCAGAAGGAAATTACCCACTCCTTGATAATCATTGGGGAAGTCGAGTGTCCACATTGTTCCTTTATCGTGTGCTAAAAGCAGCTAAAGTAAAAAGGATAGAAGGCAGAACACGTATCGAACTTCAGAAAAAGTTATATAAAGGTAGATGTGGGGATTCGCCCCACCATGAGGCTCGGCCTCAGCCGAAAGGCGATACGTCGATCGACTGATCGACGTATCATAATAATAAAATACAAACTCGCACATCGTCTGAATAGACGATGTGCGGTTGCCTAGAAAGCGGGCTACGTAATAATACGTAGCCACTCGCTTACACGTAGCTAGGCGCGGGTAACAAATACCCACGCCGCATCAGCTACGGTTGCCCAGCATTCGCTCTACAAAAACGGCGTTTGCTTGCGTGGTCCCGATAAATGGTTGGCTGCCTGCCTTATAATAATTAAGGCAACGGACACGCACAAGTGGGATCTGGTGGAATCCCACAGTGGTGACCCCGACGTTCTACTACGGCGCTAGCAGCGCTTTGCCCATCTCTAGGCGCTAGTAGCGCTGGCGCTAGCAGCGCTTTTCGAGAGTGGAAGAAAATAAAAACAACTAAATTCGAAAGTGCAATTTTGCGATTTTGAATGTTTTCTTGAAAAATTATTTTTGGAGTCAGAAAATTTTAGTGGTTATAGGGAATTGCTGTTTAAGCATTTTTGCGAGCAATTCTGAAAATAGAAAGTCTGTTAGTGGGAAATTAACCCCCCCTGTTAAATATATTTGCCAGTCTCTTAGGATTCTGGAAAGGGAAATATCAGACTGGAGAACCAGGTTGGAAATCATCCTCCAACCCCTCCACCTTCAGCCAACCAACACACAACTACTGTGTCTACCTTTGAATCCGAAAAGAAGGTTAGGAGAAAACAGGCCCAATTATTGGAGACCCAAGTCTCACAAGAGGAGCTTACTATCCTCAAACTTCGAAGTGGTAAGGAAATTCAAACAGCAAACTTGTCCCCTGCTGTACCTTCAACTTCAAAAATAATGGTAGAACCACAAAACTTAGGTTCTGCCCCCATTTCTCTTGGTTCTGTATTTGAATCCATAGTTCTGCAAAATCAAAATACAACAATGCCTACACCAGTAGAAATTTCTCAGCAACAAGCTGCCGAGGCCCTTAAACTTCAACAAGAGGCTGAAGCTGAAGCTGAAAGATTGAGACTGGAAAATGAACAGTTACAACAACAACAACATCCAGGAGAGGCAAGAGCCCCTGGCAACCAGCAACCGATTAACATGGCACTGTTTGCACAATTCATGGAATTCATGAGCCTTCGTGAGCAGAATAGAGCTCCGACAGGTAATGGTGAACATAAAATAAAAATACGAGTACCAGAATTTCTCCCAAAGGAAATAGAAATCTGGTTAGCATTGCTGGAAGGCAAATTTAAAAAAGAAAAACTGCCTGACAATTTAAGGTATGAACACATCTGTGGAGACATGCCAGCAGAAATCATGAGAACAATACCCAATATCATGAACTGCCCAAATAACGTTGTTGATAAATACGACTGGTTCTGTAGCAAAATTCGAAATGTTTTTGGCAAGACCGATGATGAAGCCATCAACCAAGTCATGGGTGGCCTAAAGATGGGAGATGATAGACCATCTGTCTTTATGGCCAAATTAATCAAGACTGGTGGTAAAATGGTCACGCCAATGGTGATTGCCAACCAATTTTGCAAGCAATTACCAGCCAGTGTATCTCAACTCATCCATACACTAGGCGCTAATAGAGCAGACACTGAAGGAAAATTAGAATACTTGGCCAAGATAGCTGATGATGCAATCGCAGCGACTGCTAATAGAGCCTCCATTGCAACAGTATCATCAGAGGTTGGAACTAATGAAGAGCTGAGAGCACAATTAGCCCAGCTAAACAAAAATTTCCGTGATCTAAAAAATGAAAACAAAAATCTTCGAAAACATAACAACGGCTATGGCAATCAACAAAGCCGTAGAAACTATAACCCAAAAGGTCATGATGATAGAAACGAGAGACAATCTAGATCCAGAGATCCAAAGTCAAATCGTTCACAAAATAGGGGTAGGAGTCCCAAAGGAACTCCCCCTCGAAAAAGTAGCAAATCAAAAAGTCCCAACCGAAAACCTTACAATAAAAATTGGTGCTACTACCATAATCTGTTTGATGAAGCAGCTGCCAAGTGCGAACCAACTTGCGCATGGTGGCAGGTAAAAAAAACCAGAGTCAAACTAAAACGAGGGGCCCTCTCAGCGGCTGATGTCCCCTCAGAAAAATACTCGCGCCGCCTGTTCATAAAGGACAGGACGACCAGGAGAAGGTACTTGGTGGATACAGGTGCAGACCTTAGTATCCTACCAGCTAGCAAAACACAAAAAGTACGAACTCCGAAATACTATCTCCATGCAGCAAATGACCTGAACATTTCTGCTTACGGATTAGAGACCAGCGAAGTGAATATTGGTTTGAGACGTGACATGACGTGGTCCTTCACGATTGCGGACGTGCCAAATGCGATCCTTGGTGCTGATTTTCTAGCACATTTTGGCTTGTTGGTCGATTTGAAAAATTCTAAGCTTATCGACTCAACTACAGGATTATTTGTGGAGGGCAAATCGCTAATGTACAAAATTGACGAAGCGATTGATAGCTGCAGCAAACTTAATGAGAAATTAATGAAAATTTTCTCTGATTTCCCTGACATCAACCAGCCATGTTTCAAACGAGACGCTCCTTATAAACATGATACAGTCCATATAATTGAAACCAAAGGACAACCATGTACTGCAAGAGCCAGGAGACTTGCTCCTGACAGGCTCAATGCAGCTAAAGAACTATATGATCAAATGATCAAGGAAGGAATAGTCCGACCATCAAATAGTTCGTGGAGCTCGCCGATTCATATGACAAAAAAGGCGAATGGTAAATGGCGAATTGTAGGGGATTATCGTGCCCTAAATGCCAAAACAATCCCTGATCGTTATCCAGTACCGAATATAATGGATTTTAACGTGAATATGAAGGGAAAGACATTGTTCACTAAAATGGACATAAATTGGGCATTCCATCAAATACCTATGGCCAAACAGGATATCCACAAAACCGCGGTTATCACCCCGTTCGGATTATTCGAATATCTTCGAATGCCATTTGGACTCCGTAATTCTGCGCAAACTTTCCAGCGATTTATCAATGGATTGTTAAGAGATCTACCATTTGCATATGCATATTTGGATGATATATGTATATGCTCAGAAGGCGGTGAGGAGGAACACGAGATACATGTGAGAGCCGTATTACAGCGTATACACGCTGCCGGCCTCACTGTCAATCCTGCAAAGTGCGAATATGCACAAGCAAACATTGATTTTCTCGGGTATACAATCTCGACCGAAGGTATTTCTCCAACGAAGACCAGAGTGCAGTCATATTAGACTTTCCCAAACCTAAAAATGTTGCAGACATGCGACGATTCTTGGGGATGGTGAATTTCTATCGCCGTTGCATGCCCAACGCAGCTGCTGAACAAAGCAAGCTATTTGCGTTGTGTACCACTAATAAAAAAAGGGATAAAACCCCTATACAGTGGGATACTGAGGCAGAAGAAGCCTTTGAAAATGTAAAGAAATTGCTAGCAAATGCAACATTATTGACTCACCCAGATGACAGTCTGCCGTTATGCATATCAACTGATGCTTCCGACTTCGCGATAGGTGCAACCCTGTACCAATTGAAAAATGACATAAATCAACCGCTCGCGTTCTTTTCTCGAAAGCTTTCTAAAGCTGAAAAAAACTACAGTACTTATGATAGGGAATTACTGGCAGTTTATGCTGCAATTAGGCATTTCAGACACCATGTAGAGGGTCGATCGTTCACGGTTTACACCGATCATCTTCCCATCACACACGCCTTCAAGCAGAAAACTGACCCCGTCTCTCCAAGACGATTAAGGCAGCTCGACCTGATAAGTCAATTCACTACAGACATAAGGCATGTCAAAGGGGAACTAAACATCCCTGCCGATTGTCTGAGTCGAGTAGAAGCTGTCTCCGCTCCAGCCCAGCTACCCTACGCTGATATAGCAAAAGATCAGCTAGTGGACTTGGAACTCGAGGAATATTTAACCAATGAGCAAACCAATATAAAGCTGAGGCAACGCAAAATTCCCGGTACAAACATCCTAATAACTTGTGATGTGAGTACAGGCAAGGAAAGGCCATTCCTGCCGAAACAATATCGTAAAATGGCGTTCGAAAGTGTGCACAATTTATCACACACTGGACCCAAAAGTACTGCCAATCTAGTTTCATCTAGATTTGTTTGGCCACGAGTGAAAGCCGACTGCAACCAATGGGCTAAGCAATGTCTGAATTGCCAACAGTCCAAGGTTGGAAGGCACACAAAGTCGCCACTCAAGAAATTCAAAAACACCGAGCGTTTCAAAACTATACACATCGATTTGGTTGGTCCATTACCACCATCTCGTGGGAACAGATACCTGCTGACTATGATTGGTCGAATAACCAAATGGACTGAGGCAATCCCATTGACAGAAATGTCAGCCCCAACAGTGGTTGAACGACTCTATGATACTTGGATTGCCCGCTTTGGCGTACCAGAGGTTATTGTTACTGACCAAGGTCGCCAATTTGAAAGTTCAATTTTCAATGAACTTGCATCCAAGCTGGGTGGAAACATGATCGCACTACAGCCTATCACCCTCAAGCTAATGGTATGATTGAGAGGTGGCATAGAGCTCTGAAGGCCTCCATTATGGCCGCAGATACAAAAAGATGGGTTGATGTATTACCTACCATCTTATTAGGTTTACGATCCGCAGTACAGTCAGACACAGGATTTTCTGCTGCGCAACTTGCGCTCGGCGAAGAGCTACGCCTACCAGGTGACTTTTTCACCACATCCAAAGATGTGAGCCCAGAGCTCATGGTTCAGAACATCTGTGATGATGCAAATAGCGTCATTCAAAAGGCAGCTCGACATGGCCAGCCTAAAGTCTATGTGTCAAAGCATTTGGCCACCACAACACATGTGTGGGTGCGTGACGACAGACTGAAAGGTGCACTTGAAAAGCCATATGCCGGCCCATATCAGGTCATATCACGCGATGAGAAAAACTTCGTGATATTGATAGCAGGTGAACAAAAAACAGTCTCAATTGATAGACTTAAACCTGCATTCCTGATTTGTGACGATAAGGAAAGGTTAAATGCAACCATTAGACAGAGAGAACTTGAGATCAAACATAATGATCTGCCTTCTCAATTGCCTGATGAGACTAACTCTCAAAATAAGTTAGTTGAAACAAACGGACAGGTTAATAGTGATACAATAAATAAATCACTACACGAAAATAATTTACAACAAAATTCTGAACCTGATTCACAAGGGTTAGAACAGGTCACTCAGAAGTGTAATAAAACAAAAAAATCTGTCAAATTTAATGACGACGTTTTGGTTACCAAATACATTCCTGATGAGCCCATAATCCTACGAAAAAGAGGTAGGCCTAAAGGAAGTGTCAAAATTAAAAACATGCGTCCTACTCGAAAATCTGCTCGTATAGCACTGAGGGACTTGGAGAAAGAAAAATCTCCACAAACAATAGCGTCAAAATAACTCACAGGAATAATGCGAATGCTAAAACATAATGCAAAATTCTTGTTGACAATAATCGTCAAGAAATTAACATCTTCGTCAAAATTACAACCGAAAATTGACGAGTAATTTTGTGGTCCGAAGTTATTTCCCTAAATGGTTAACTTCATATAAAAATCCCAAAATCATAATCAAAAATGTACGAATGATTTGGTTGACACAACAATCACCTCCACAAAAGATTAATTGTTGAGCAAAAGAGCTCCGATAGAAAATTGCAAAAACACTCTGAATAATAAGCAGGGATATCAAAAATAACTATCCAAGCGTCAATACAATTTTAAAAATAAATCAAAGTCGTAAAAAATAAAATTTGATTTCCGCCTGACCCAGGGTTTGAACCCGTCTCGCGAGTTCTCCCAATCAAATAACTAAGTGCGTAGAAATGCACTCGTAAAAAAAAAAAAATAATAATAAATAAACGGAAACAAACGAACTCAAACGAGATTCCTACGAAAAAAAGCCAGTGCTACGCACGTGCTAAACGACCTCCAAATTACGAAGAAGGTATAAAAAGGAATCTCCAATAACATATCCACGTGCTTGTGTGAGTAACAAAGTTCGTTGCCACGACAATTAAGACGTTTTTACCTGCACGCGTAATCTCACGCTCATAATGAGTAAATGCAGAATTCTATTGAATAACGACAAATCTTAACTTGACAATTTCTCATGAACTACAATACCGAAATACATCGAGTTTGGTATCATTTTTCTAGTTATGACAATACGCTTCCCTCTATGAATGTAAAACGAAAAGATTAGACGAGAGAAAAATCGACCAAAGTCAAACTATATGTACAAGGCTTCATTCGCTTTCGTACTTTCGTACTGACTGTGTCTTATAAATTCGTCTTATAAATTTTCGTGTCTATTTTTCTTTTGCCTGATCCGCACTTTGTTGTTTTTCTTAAACTTTCCTGTTTTTGTCATTTAACGTGACATCATCTACTGTTTCAATTAATTTTGAAACTATCTTCCCGATAATGTCTTCCGAAAATATTCCGTCGACTTCCGCTGACCCCAAACATGTTGAGTCTGATGCAGAACGCCTCTCCGATGAAATGAGGAGGCGATGCAATGTGGACCATGAGAGGGAGTTAGCTCTCCTGGAAGAAGAACTATTTGGTCCTTCTCCTCCAGCGAGCCCTGTTTGCGGAGTTATTGCCGAGGAAACCCCTCGACAAGCTGCGAACATACAACAGGTGGAGCAGCATTCCTTGGCATCCCCAATGGATGTTAGCCCCCCTGTTAACGAGGCTGTGGGATCCATTATCCCCCCTCCTATGCAGATGGTCATTCTACAACAGCCTATTGCTGAAGTTCAAAGACCGATTCCTGCAATTGTGGATAGAGTACCACCTCCTAGTGCTCTTCCTGTACCACAGGGTAATGTTGCATACAGGCCTATCGCCTTAAACAATATGCCCCCTCCTCCTCCATCCCGTGAAAATTCCCGGTACTCACCATATTCCCACGGAAACTCACACCGCAGTCAAGGCAGAGCTCCTCGTCATAGAGGACAAAATAGTCGGCACAATTTCAATGCCCGACAAGCTGCTCGAACTAATCAATACAAAAGTATTGGGGCAGCCCTAGCCACAACCTTACGTGACTGTGAGAGGGAAAGGAACAATAGGAATTAGGTAGGATTTTAGGCGAAATCCCCCCAATAGCTGCGCAATTGTCATTTTTGTGGCGCAAAAATTGGGGGGGAGTGCTGTGGGGATTCGCCCCACCATGAGGCTCGGCCTCAGCCGAAAGGCGATACGTCGATCGACTGATCGACGTATCATAATAATAAAATACAAACTCGCACATCGTCTGAATAGACGATGTGCGGTTGCCTAGAAAGCGGGCTACGTAATAATACGTAGCCACTCGCTTACACGTAGCTAGGCGCGGGTAACAAATACCCACGCCGCATCAGCTACAGGTTGCCCAGCATTCGCTCTACAAAACGGCGTTTGCTTGCGTGGTCCCGATAAATGGTTGGCTGCCTGCCTTATAATAATTAAGGCAACGGACACGCACAAGTGGGATCTGGTGGAATCCCACAGTAGACATCCCAAACTTTGGTTGTTACATATACTATATTCTAACCCCAACACTGAAAAATTTGAAAGAGCAAGTGATTTTAACAAATTAATTGAGGAAAGTAAAAGTTATCGTAGAGTAACAAGAAGTATAAAAAATAAAGACCCCAACGAAGCAGAAGAAATTTTCTCCGACACAGAGGAAGAAGATTAGAAACAAAAGGAAAGAAATTAGAATTAGAGAAAAAGAAAAAAAGAGGAGACAGAAAAAAGGTTAGCAAGAAGAAGCCTTAGCTCAAGTTTTGAAAAACTTCTATCTAAAGTGTCACACCACGTGTTACCTAAAAAATTAATTTCGGTCACATCTGATTTCTCTCTCCCAAACGACGAAGACGA